>MDKH01009414.1:0-40187 GCA_005239495.1 Nicotiana undulata
ATGATTCATTGTGACGCCATATGTACTATGAGATTATGTTTTGTATAGTATTGTTCCTCTGGGTCTTTATGGAAATTGTTGAATGGAAAGGAATTGTTACGAAAAAGTAATTGAAATATATGTGTGGGATCGGGTCGTACGCCACGGCAGTGTTGAGAAGTATTTGTGATATATATGGGATCGGGCCGTACGCCAGGGCAGTGTTGAGAAGTATTTGTGATATATATGGGATCGGGTCGTACGCCACGGCAGTGTTTAGAAGTATTTGTGATATATATGGGATCGGGTCGTACGCCACAGCAGTGTTGAGAAGTATTTGTGATATATATGGGATCGGTCCGTGCGCCACGGAGAGTTGAAAAGAAATTGAAATATATATATGGGATCGGGCCGTACGCCACGGCAGTGTTGAGAAATACTTGAAATACATATGGGATCGGGTCGTACGCCACAGCGAGTTTAGAAGGTACCTTATGGGAGCGGGTCGTACGCACGGCGGATCTAAGAATTTGTAATTATTGTTTCGTTCGGTGGTCTTACCTTTGAAAGTGCTTTATTGTTTAGTTCAGTAGTTGTTCGAATTTCTGCTTTTGACACGTACTTGTTGTTTATTTCCTGACATGCCTATTGTATTTCATTATATTCTATCATATGTTATTACTGTTGAACCTTAGTGAGTATCGAGTCAACCTCTCGTCACTACTTGTTCGAGTTTAGGCGGGATACTCACTGGGTACATATTTATTTAATATGTACTCATGTTGCATTTGTGTACTTAACTGTACAGGTTCTGAGGCCGGTGCTTCTGGTTATTGTACCGGAGATAAACCCTGAGCTTGGGGACTTGACTTCATGGTGAGCTGTTTCCTCTGGCGATTCCCAGCAGCACCATGGAGTTTTCACTTACTTTTGTTATTTTCCCAGTCTATTTCATCCAGACTGAGGATTTGTATATATATTACTTTCCTTTGTATATTCCGTTAGAATGCCCATGACACTCGTGACACTAGTTCCTGGCACATGCGTAGTGTATGTATATATTTTGGGTTTTGGGTTGTACAGGCATGCATATGCTTTATTTTGGCCATGTAGTGTTATGCTTTATTTCCATGTCAAGCTATCATCATGTTTAACTGTTTAAAATTTTTAAATGTTGACTTGTTAATTAAATGGGAAGGATAACACTTAGTGTAATTGTGTTGGCTTGCCTAACCCCGTCGTTGGGCGCCATCACGACCTAGATTAGGATTCTGGGTCGTGACAATAGAGCTGACCTTTATCCTACCCAAATAATAGAGGGTTTAGTGTCACTCGTACATAGAGATTGATGTTGGAAATCTGATTTTCCAGTTGTAGTTCCTAAGGACAATCAGAGAATAACCTCTTATAGAATTGGGTATTCTTTCGTATACACTTATCCTTTCACTTTAGGGTTTAAGCCTCCCATCGACCCTGTCATCATAGAATTCAGTCAATTCTTCAATGTTTTTTTGGGACAGATCGGTCCTATTGTTTGGAGGGCAGTTGCATGCCTTAGGTATTTGGACAACTTAGCTTCAGTTCCTTTTACTTTCCATCATCTTATTCACCTTTATTCCCCCATGCTATTCCGCCAAGGGGTTTTTACTCTCACGGCTAGGAGTAAAAGAGTTTTAGTTATACCTGACGATGACAAAGATAGAGGATGGTATGTTCGGTATGTTGTTGTCCCTACTGCAGGTTTAGTAGGTGAAGAAAATCCCCCCTTCCTTGAGAAGTGTAACTTTGCACGTGAGTACAGTTTTGCTCACTTTCCTTCTTTATTTTTGATAAATTGCCAGTACCGTGACTGTTTCTTTTTCTTTTGCAGCAACCATGGGAACCGTCGAGAATGTCTCCGGTTCCGTGATTGGGTAGAAAATTTAATATTGATCGCTCCTATGGAATAACGTTCTTGGAAGTACCTCTCATCGAGGTTTGTTGGAAGGTGAAAACCCATGGTAAGGTTTTTGTTTTTATACTTCTCTTTTCGAGCTTTTCTTATCCCTTTCATTTGTTAGGGTTTCCTACTCGTGGAATCTCTGTTGCTGCTGTGTCCGCTTCAAAACTCTCTTTGGCTAAGGCCCAAGAAATCATTGTTAACTCCTCTTTGTCAAAAAGGAAGGCAAATGGGTCCCAGACCTTGGAGGATGAGGAAGACCATGAGGAGGGTTCTCAGTTCTGGAGGTCACGAAGAAGGAGGGTCGTATCTGACGATGAGTCTGTCCCCGTTGTTGATCCTCCCGTACCTGAATCAGAACATTCCGCTCCTGAAGATGCAACTCCTTCTCCTATTAATGAAACAATTGAACAATTGTTCCACCAAGGCTTTGGTACAGTTTCAGAAGAAGCACCTCTTGTCATTTTCCCTCCGTCTGCTCCTGTGGAACTTTTTTACTGCTCTCGTTGTTGTTTCTGCTCCCCAGCCTATTCCATTTGTGGCTCATTCATCTAACCCTACTTCCGTGCCTTCTATCGTTGAAGTAGGATCTTCCAGTAGTGGGGTGATGAAGCAAATAATGATAGAGGTTCCTGCGGGAGGCAGCCTCTTAAAGAAGTCAGGCCAAGCGGATGTATGGCTAAAGCCCTTGATAGGCCCGGTTGAGAAGTCTAAGCTGGAAAGTCACAACTCCTTAACTTGGATGAACGAGATTGTGCATTCGTCTCTGAAGGTAGACCCTATATCGTTCCTCCTTCTTTTTATATCCTTTTCCGTATTTCCTTTTATGCAGATCAATCTTATTGGCACAGAATTAATGAAAAGAATCGTTCATATGGAGCAAGTGGTAAACGATAATCATACCGAGGCCGACAACTGGAAGGAGTAGTTCGAGAGTCTTCAGCTTGATATGGAGGCAGTAGAGGAGGAGAAATGTACCTTGGAGCAGCAGATCAGAGTAATTGCAGCAGAACTGGCCATAGAGAAGGCATCATCAAATCAGGCAGGTAAGGATAAAAGCATCTTGGAGTCTTCCTTTGCGGAGCAGCTTTCCCATGCTACTGAAGAGATAAGAAGCTTGAAGGCTTTGTTGGATCAAAAGGAGGCTTACGCTGGTGAACTTGTGCAATCACTTACTCAGAACCAAGAAGACCTCCATGAATCTTCAGACGAGATTCAGTTTCTGGAAAGATCCCTTGCCCCTTTGAAGGCTTCTTATGATGTTGTCGTGGTTGATATGTCACGGCCCAAATTCCTACTCAGGTCATGATGGCGCCCAACACCGAAGTCAGGCAAGCCAACACTAGTTACTAACGAAATTACTTAAACAAATGAGATGTTCAAATACTTATCCGGTTTTAATTTAAGCCCTTTAATAAAAGTGAGGAAGTGAAGCAAGTTGATTTAAAGTAACTCAAAAAATTGTTTGCCAACATATATAGTATAGCAAAATACTAGGAAGACCAACTACGTATGCCAAGACCTAGTGTCACAAGTCCACATGTGACTAGTGGAATATACAAAATAATCAAAATGAATATCTACTATCTGAAAGGGGTAGACAGAAATATCCAAAAAACAATAGAAACTCCACAGTGCTGCTGAGGAACGCCGGGAAAGCAGCTCACCGTGTAGTCGGGTCCAGATAGTACTCTCAATGACGGACACCGGAATAGTGACCAGGTGCAACAGCCTCAGAACCTGTACAATTAAGTACAGAAGTGTAGATGAGTACATATAAACAAATATGTACCCAGTGAGTATCCCGTCTAAACTCGAAGAAGTAGTGACGAGAGGTAGACGTGTTACTCACTAGGGTCGTTATCAATAAAATGATTTAATGAATCTAGATTGGAATAACATTTATGGAAAGCAAGTAGACATGGAGAATCAGTACATAAAGATAACGATCAACCTGCAAGGGCCAAGTAACAATATTTAATAAAAATCACAAGTTTCTTTCCCACAGAACAATTGAATTGGTAAGAATAATAATAAGACTCTCAATCAAGCACATAGCATATATTATGTCGAGGCGTACGGCCGAAGCGATGCAGAAATTTAAATGTGCACTACCGAGGGTCGAGCGGCACAAACCATAGATGCATCTATTACCCCGCTCATGAATCGATCATGCGACGCGGTTGACACAAACATAAGGCTACCCCGCTCACGAATTATACATGCGACACGGGTGCTCGTAGACATATACAAAATTATCAGGAAATTCAGGAATTTATCATGGATTATTCTTAAAATCAGGGATTTAAGCACTTAAACTTACACATAGTTTCCGAAATTCTCATGTCAATTTCAAGGATAATAAGCAACCAGGAACACATGTAAAGATACAGGTAAGGGGCACAGAGGCATGCTTGTGAAAATCTTAAATTCTACCCGACACAATAGAGTAGTAGCTACGCACGGACTCTCGTCACTTTGCGCGTACGTAGCCCCCGCAAATAAGGACAATCCAATCGTTTACATTTACCTTATGGGGACAATTCCCTCTTACAAGGTTGGAAAGGAGACTCACCTCGCGTAGAATCAACTTCCCGGTCAAGAACGCGCTCGAAACTCCAAATCTTACACCCGAGGACTCGAAACTAGTCAAATGGTATATAAATGTGTCAATGCATGCTCAAAGTATGGTAATTCTCCTACTTATTTAGTAAATTCACTATTCTTGAAGAAATTCCAAAATACACCCCTGGGCCCAATGCTAGGATTCCGGAAATTTTTGAAGATAACACTTACCCATAGCCTAAGGATCATTAATATGAAATTTTTATATGATTTCATGGTAGAAAAGTGGTGAAATTCCCTAAAGTTCATCAACCCTAGGTTTTCACTCTAGCCCCTATGATTTCCACTATTTAGATGTTAATCTACCTAAGTTTTGGTGTAATAATCTAACATTTCAATGGAATTTACTTACCTCTTAGTAGCTAGGTTGTGGAGAGTTCTTCCCAAGCTCTCAAGTCTTCAATGGAGGTGAAAAATGGAAAGAATGAAGGAAATCCCGTGTTTAAGTGAAAGTGCATTGCCTGACCTACAGGGGTTCCGCACCTGCAGCTCGAGGGCCGCACCTGCGGTCTCGCGCCTGCGAGTTGGGGCTCGCACCTGCGAAGTTGGACGGGAAAGGCTGGGCCCGCACCTGCGGAGCTGGAGACCGCACCTACGGTTCCGCTCCTGCGGAATTCCTGCACCTGCGAGGCTGGGACCGCAGGAGCGGTCCCGCACCTGCGGCTGGGCAACCGCACCTACGGTCACACCAGATCAGGTGCACCAGCTGCATTTTCAGCTGGTATTTGGCCTCGTGTGGTATCCAGGAGGCAACTAGGCCCACCCGAGCCCCCGTCCAATTATACCAACAAGTCCTAAATCATAATACGGACTCGCTCAAGCCTTCGGAACACCCCAAACAACGCTAAATCTCAAAATCACCCCTCAAAACCCCTAGGATCAAACTTAAGAATTTCTAAGTTCTTGAATTCGGTTTCAATGCGCCGAACCAACCTATACTACTCGGAATGACACCAAATTTTACAGGCAAGTCATGAATGACATAACTTCCCGGTCTCGAAATTCCGTTCGGACCTCGATAACATAAAATCACGTTCTAAACCAAATTTCAACTTAAGGAAACTCTATTTCGCTTATTTGGCGTCGAAACGCTTCCCGGTCATCCAAAACCCATTCCGAACATATGTACAAGTCCGAAATCATCATACAAAGCTACTGGAATCGTTGAAACTCGATTTTGAGGTCGTTTACTCAAAATGTTGACCGAAGTCAAACTTGGCTTTAAAAGCCACCCTTAAGGAACCAAGTGTTCCTATGCTATTCGAAACACTTCAAAATCCCAAACCACCCGTCCCCGCAAGTCACAAATCACGATAAGCCACTACGGGAAGTATTATTTGGGGGATCGGGTCCGAATATGCAAAACGACTGATCGGGTCGTTACATGAGAGAGATGAGCTAAGAGTCGATATCGAACAATGGGAGAAACACTAAGAGGCTCTTGAGGGCAAAGCAGTTGTTGATGTTAGTTGGGATTATTTGAATGCCCGACTTGACACATTAACGGAAATGGGACAAGAGAATTTTGACTTAGAAGTTGAAATTGCCAAAACCAAGGAGACGATTGAAAAGTCTCGGCAGAGTCAAAATTTCTCATCACTTGAAGTTGAGGTCCCAACAGGTAATGAAATCGTACCTGATGAAGTTGTTGCTCAAGACTCGCCATCTCAAGCCGCTCCTCCTGCTGCCGAAGATAATCCCCCCAGTGTCTAGTGAAAGAGTTTATTGAACCCTGTCTTTTTCCTTTTTTTTTCTCTTTGGAACAATTGGTGGTTACCCCTGGCCCCATTTTGGGGGTAAAGTTTGGTTCTTGTAAGTCCCCAAATGACAACTTAGGGGCAACCTTGTATAAATAAAATCTGGCTTAAACTAAGTTAATGCTTAGTTTTTTCCATAATATTAATATTAATATTAGCATGACCTATGATTTCTTGAGTTTTTGTTTTACTCCTAAGTGTTTGCATGCTATTCGCTAGGGTTTTTGTTTTACCCCTTAGTTTTTAATTTTGCATTGAGAATGCTTCGATATTTCGTGTCTTTCTTAAACAAACACGATTTATAAAAGAGGGCCCTCTTTTATTGACACTTAATCAAGAAGACGTCTCAACTTCATAATGGTGTAAACATACAAAAGAGAGATAGGAATTCACATGTTTTTTCTGAACAATAATTTGAAGAAAGTCTTTGTATTATTCGAACTTTCGTAACATTTTACATGTGTTTGAACATCGTCTATAAATCTTTCATAACTATTTTCTTTACAACAGATTTTGAATAAACACAAGGGTATGAATGTTTACCCGTAACTGTTTTCCTTTATAACAGATTTTGAATAAACACAAGGGTATGAAATTTAACCCGTAACTAACATTCTACCTTTAACTTAAACATTCGTTTACATTCACAAACATGTTTTTTGTAGGTTTTTGAATCAGGCTTTGTGTTTTTGTCTTTGGCTCTTTGATTTTGCTCATAACGCTTGACTTGGTGGGAAAATGGACTTCAGGCTTGAGCTTTGACTTTTTTGATAGTCTTCTTTGCTTCTTCTTTGCCTTCCACACTGTATAGTCTCCCAAGTGTTTGAGCTTTAAAGAATGAAATCTCGAGCACTTGACTATTCCTTTCTTGTGATCCTTTTCCTGAAAAGGAAAAACGTGTGGGACTCGAAGGTATATGGTTTAGATGATGACTGCTTAACCCTTTAAAACGCCCATCAGAAAGTTTTAACGCTAGACCAGGAATTCAGTTACTTCCTCGTGTCTATGCAGGTATAATATCATCATCTGGTTATGGGTTAGCTTTTTGCCTATCGTCTAAAATGGTTAGTATAATTTTAACAGTACAAAAACGAAATCGAACGTAATGATACCTGACCGTGGGTATTCCTTTTCCTTAGAAGTAATGTTTTTTCAAATGAACGGCATTCCAACTTGTATGTAAAATTCTTCCATCCATGGTTTCTAGCTCATAAGCGCCTTTCCCGGCAATGCCACAGATTTTGTAGGGTCCTTCCCAATTTGGATTCAGTTTTCCTGCACCAGCCTCCTTTGTTGATTGGAAGACTTTTTTAAGGACGAAGTCCCAAATTTTAAAATATCTGAGGTGAGCTTTTCTGTTATAATATCGCTCTATAATTTGTTTTTTAGTTGCCATACATATTACCGCAGCTTCTCTCCTTTGCTCGAGCAAATCCAGATTTGTTCTCAACTCGTTGTTGTTTGTTTCTTCTGTTGTTGTTATGAATATCATGCTTGGTTCACCAATTTCCATTGGTATTAAAGCTTCTGAACCATAAACAAGCGCGAATGGGGTTTCTCCGATGGCTATTTTGCAATAGTTCTATAAGCCCATAATACTGCCAGTAATTCTTCAGTCCAGTTTCCCTTAGCTTTTTCCAACCGCTTCTTCAAATTGTTGACAATGATTTTGTTCGGTGACTCCGTTTGCCCATTAGCCACGGGATGATATGGTGAAGAAGTGATTCTTTTTATTTTCCAGCTTTGGAAGAATTTTGTGATTTGTGAACCTATGAATTGTGATCTATAGTTACATACGATTTTCTTTAGTACACCAAAATGGCATATGATGTTTCTCCATATGAAGATTTTCACTTCTTTTTCTCGCACCTATTTAAAAGAATTGCCTTCACCCATTTTGAGAAATAATATGTTAATACAAGTAAAAATCGTACCTTTCCTTTAGGAGGATAAGGTCCTACTATATCCATCCCCCATTTCCTAAACGGCCATGGCGACATAACTGGGTGGAGCAATTCTGTTGGTCGATGCATATTGTTAGCATATCGCTGGCATTTATCGCATTTAGCTACGAAATTCTCAGCGTCTTCTTCCATTTTGGGCTAATAATACCCTACTCTGATTAGGGTTTTGACTAAAGACCTTACTCCGGCATGGTTTACACAATGGCCTTCGTGTACCTCTTTCATTACGTATTCAGTATGATTGGGTCCAAGGCACCTTGCTAGGGAACCTCCAAACATTTTGCGGTAGAGGGTATCACGAATTAGGCAGTACCGTGCTGCTTTTCAACGAAGTGCTTGAGCTTCTTTTCTGTCTTCAGGTACGGTACCATTCTGCTAAAAATTTACAATTTCGTTTCTCCAATCCCAGGTTAAATTATTGAATGTTTCCTCATTTTTGTCCTAGTCGATTGCTGAATGAAACAAGTGTATCACAATAGCATTTTCTTTATTTGTTACATCGGTAACTGCTGTAGTATTAGCTAATGCATCCGCTTCTGTGTTTTCCTTTCTGGGTATTTGCATAATCTTCCATGACTGAAATTGCCTTACCATGTCTCGTGTCTTTTCCAGATATTGTTGCATTCGAGTCTCTCTAGCAGTATAAGCTCTAGTTTACCACTAGTTGCGAGTCACTTTTGATCACGATCTGCTCGATTGAGAGTTCTCATGCTAATTCAAGTCCTGCAATGATAGCTTCGTACTCTGATTTATTGTTAGTTATAGGATAACTTTTAATAGTATGTCTTATCTTTTCCCTCGTATGTGGTATTAAAACAATCCCCAAGCCGGCTCCTTTTATATTAGAAGAGTCGTCAGTGAATAGGGTCCATATTCTTGGATTAGCCCCTGTGAAGGTTTGCAGTTCTTTTTCCACTTCAGGAATTATGCTGCTATTGAAATCAGCTACGAAATCAACTAAAACCTGAGACTTTATTGCAGTCCTAGGTTGATAGACTATGTCATGTTCGCTTAGTTCTATTGCCCATTTAGCTAATCTTCCTGACAATTCTTGCTTATGTAAAATATTCCTCAATTGATATGAGGTTACAACGGTAATTGGGTGACACTGAAAGTACGGTCTTAGCTTTCTAGCTGCCATGATTAGAGCTAAGGCTAATTTTTCTAGATGAGGATATCTAGTTTCAGTATCTAATAATGACTTACTTACATAGTAGATAGGAGATTGTTTACCTTTTTCCTCCCTTACCAAGACTGCACTTACGGCAATTTCTGCAACAGCAAGATAAACATATAACCTTTCCCCTTCCTTTAGTTTAGACAGCAGCGGGGGATTCGATAGGTAGGCCTTCAAATCTTTAAGATCTTGTTGGAATTCTTCAGTCCATTCGAACTGGTCTGCTTCTTCAAGGCTGAGAAGAATTTAAAACTCTTCCCTGAAAATCTGGAGATGAATCTTCCTAAGGCTATAATCCTTCCTGTTAATCTTTGAACTTCTTTTTTGCTCGTGAGTATATCAGGTATTTCTTCAATAGCTTTAATTTGAGTAGTATTTACTTCAATACCTCTATTTGATACGAGAAAACCCAAAGGTTTACCTGATTCTACGCCGAAGGCACATTTTTTTGGATTTAATTTCATGTTATACCTGCGAAGGATCTCGAAAGTAATCAAGAGATGATGGAAATGATCTTCTTCTTGTGTTGATTTCACCAACATGTCATCAATGTACACCTCCATTTTTTTCCCCAGGTGTTCTTGGAACATCTTGGTCACTAGCCTTTGATACGTGGCTCTAGCATTTTTTAAGCCAAAAGGCAGGACTTTGTAACAATAAGTCCCCCTGTTTGTAATAAAGGAGGATTTTTCCTCATCTGAGGGGTCCATTTTTATTTGATTGTAACCAGAATACGCATCTAGAAAGCTTAATAATTCATGACATGTAGTGGCATCAATCATTTAATCTATGTGCGGTAATGGAAATGAATCTTTTGGGCATGCTTTATTCAAATCTGTATAATCTACGTATACTCTCCATTTACCATTGTTTTTAGGTACCACTACGGTGTTAGCTAACCAATTAGGTTATTTTACCTCACGTATTGAACCGATTTTTAAGAGTTTCTGTACCTCTTCATCGATCACTTGATTCTTGAATGATCCCTACTTTCTTTTCTTTTGCTTGACATATACGAAGGATGGGTCTTCATTTAGCTTATGAATCATCACTTCTGGGGGTATACCTGTCATATATGAATGGGACCAAGCAAAACAATATACGTTAGCTTTTAAGTATTCAATTAACTTACTCTTTCTGGTTAGGCTTAGCTTTGCGCCTATATGGACTTTTTGCTCAGGTTCATGTTCGAACAGTGGAACAGCTTCGAGCTCCTCAGTAGTTGTCTTGATATTCTCATTTTCTTCTGGTTCTTGAATAACATCAGTTCTGCAATCCATGTCTGTGTGTCTTAATGCGATGTTCGTGGTGGTTTGGTTCACCGTATCTTTATCGTTTCCTTCTGTGTCTATTTGAATTATTTCCTCATCCTTTGATTCTTCCGCTATTTCTTCTTTATTGGAATGTTTCACTGAATTGATGTTTCTTGAGATCTGTTGATCACCTCGAATTTGTTGTATTACCCATTTAAAAAGGAATTTAATCACCTGATGTAGAGTAGATGGTACTGCTTCCATATCATGGATCCAAGGTCTCCCCATGATTACGTTATAAGCCATATCAGTGTCAATGACTTGGAATTTTGTATCCTTGATAACGCCTTCTGCATAGATACTAAGCTCGATTTCTCCTTTTGTTATGACAGTAGAGTTGTCGAACCCATATAAGGAACGTGCTTTTGGAATTATACAGTTCCCCGTCAACATCTCTTCCACAACTCTCAACGAAATGATATTGACCGAGCTGTCTAGATCAATTAACACTCCTTTCACGTTAGTGTCATATATAAGTAAGGATATTACCAGTGCATCGTTGTGTGAAAGTAATAATCCATCAGCATCTGCGTCGTCGAAGGATATATTATCAGCCTTCAAGGTTTCACGAGTTCGTTTCCCGTGGTTTACTACGAACTTGGTCGTTCTTTTATAAGTTACGTCATTCACTTCTTCTCCTCTGTTTATCACGTTTACTGTTCTCTTTAGAGAATGTGGCTTTGAGGGTTCCTGCATGTTCTTCAAATATGCATGTTTACCTTTTTCACTAAACAGTTCTGTTAGATAGCCTTGTTTTAATAAATGTTCTACCTCACCTTGCAATAACCTGCAATATGAGGTTCTGTGCCCATGATCGTTGTGAAATTCGCACCAGAAGTCTAGATTCCTTCTGTTTGGATTCGATCTCATTTCTTTTGGCCATCGAACTTTATCACCCATATTTCTTAATACAGTAATTAATTCAGAAGTACTTACATTGAAATTGTAGTCTCCAATTCTTACATTACCTCTATTTCGCTCGTCTCGATCCTTTCCGGATCTTGATGATGACGAGCTCGAATCTCTATTTGGCGGTCTATGATCAGGCCGTGTGTTTTCAAATTTGGAACGAGTCTCCCGTCCCGAAGGTCCCATGTATGGATCGTACATGTTGTTACTAGCTCTCCTTTCTGATTCGAAGCGTCTAGAACTGGTCATGTCTTCTGCTTTTGATTGTGCAATGGTATCTTCTTTTATTCGTAACTTGGTGTTGTACCTGTTATAGACATCGTTTCATGTCATGGTTGGGAACTCTCTTAAGCTTTCTTTGAGTCTTCTCGTGGCTTTCGAGCTTTTATCATTCAAATTACTTGCAAATGCCATTGTTGCCCAATTGTCAGGCACTATTGGTAGCAGCATTCTTTCACGTTGGAATCTGTCCATGAATTCACGTAGCAACTCTGTGTCTCCTTGTTATATTTTGAATATGTCTTCCATTCTTTTTTCTACTTTTTGCGCACCGGAATGTGCTTTTATGAACGAATCTGCAAGCTCAGCAAAAGAATCAATAGAATTTTCGGGTAAGAGAGAATACCATGTTAACGCTCCTTTGGTGAGGGTTTCTCCAAACTTCTTGACCAACACAGATTCAATTTCTTGCTTATTCAAGTCATTACCTTTTACTCATGTGGTGAAAGAAGTAACATGATCACGTAGGTCGGTTGTCCCATCGTATTTTGGTATGTCAGGCATTTTGAATTTCTTGGGAATAGGCAATAGTGATGCACTTGGCTTCCAAGATTTTTGAGAATATCTATCAATGTCAATACCCTTGATGACAGGTGGTACGCCAGAAATTTGTTCGATACGATCGTTTTGTTCCTTCACCTGTTTCTGCAAGGTTAGTAGTAAAGATTGTAAATCTGAATTTTTAGACATACCTGGTCTTCCTTGGAGAGACTCATTTGGAGTGCCTCTACTTCCTGAATTTTCTAGTCCGGATTGTGGGTTTTCCACAGTTGCGGTGTTGTTTGGAGGAGGCGTAGGTGATACATCCGGTCGCCCCCTCATGAAAGCTTGAAGAGCTTCATTAACATATTCTCCAACCATTTGCTTCACAGGGTCTTGTTCCCATGTTTGCTCATTTCCAGTTTGATCATTATTTTGAGTCGTATATCTCCCTGGGGAATGGTCCCTTGAACCTCGTTGGGATCCCTGAGGTGATGGGGCTGGGGTTCCAATTGCCTTTTGGTTGTTATCGTTGGCGTTTGACATGATTCGCGGAAGGTTGTTTGATAAAAAACAAAGATTATCATATTCTCGATAACGGGACAATTTGCTTAACCAAATAATTAGATTCTCTGCCAAAGCTATTTTAAGAAGTACTCGGGCTTCTGATAACCAAGAAAATTGACTAATAATAATGATTAGATTTGTAAGAAAGCAATAAGAATGCGTAAAAGTACATATATTTCAGTAGTGGTCAGAAAGTGTCTAGACAAGTGATATTTTACTCCCTTTTATAGGGAATTTCTTAATATAACGCATACTCTTCTTAATGATTGAACATTAATGACTAATAATATCATTAATATAATATTACAATAGGTAATCGTAACTGTTGCATGAAGATTATATAACGTTTGGCTCGTTGATTGAAGATCTTTGAATCTGCCCTTTATTCTGCCTTAGTTCATTCTGACCGTGTCTCTTCAACTCATCAATTAGATTGGGGTTCCCGCATCTAATTGTCTCGTGGGTATGTTGTTCCGTTCCTCTTTGTCTCGTACCTCTTTGTAAATTTATGACCAGTTGTCATGTTTCTATTGCTCCACATGGATCGCCTTGTCATCAGAAATATTACACGTGTGAAGCCTATTTTTTACCAATACAATTGTATCGGCCTGATGAAAGGATTGACTCAGATGCGACACTGGTTGCTCAAAAGGTTAATAGGGACCGCGCCATGGTGGTGACCAATCATCATATTCTTGCCAGGTATACTGATATCCAAACCCAAAAGTTGTACCGTGACGCTTCAGCTGTATTGGCTTGGTAATGCCTTGGAGTTTATTCCCGGGCCCTTTACTGGTTCACACCCTGACCATGCTAGTATGCTTTCTATTTTGCTGCTCCACCACTTGTCTTTATCAATCACATTGACGCGCTCGATTTGGTGATAAGTCTCTCCACCCAACTTCCTTCTATTCTCCATGTCCGGAACGGTTTGGTTGGTATAAATGGGGTTACCCACATCTCCATGAATGATTACTTCCTGATGATTCCATTCGAATTTCACATCCTGGTGCAAAGTAGATGTCGGCGGCATGTATCCAAGGTCGTCCTGACAGCAGATTGTATGAGGAGGATATGTCTAGCACTTGAAATTCAACATCGAACCATGTCGGACCCATCTGTAAGCATAGATTGGTTTCCTCGATTGTGGCTCTTTGTGACCCATCGAACGCCTTCACATTCATAGTCCCTGCTCGTATTTCATGCAAACCTTTACCCAACCTTTTTAGAGTTGTCAGCGAATAGATGTTGAGGTTGGACCCTCCGTCTATCAAAACCCTGACAATGAATTTACCCTTGCATTGCACCATGATGTGCAGTGCCCTGTTGTGTCTCAATCCCTCTAGTGGCAACTCATCTTCGTGAAAGGTGATCTTGTGGCTCTCCAGTACTTCTCCCACCATGTTGGACATCTTTCCACTAAAGATGTTGTTAGGCACGTAAGCTTCATTCAACACCTTCATCAAAGCATTCCTATGTGCCTCAAAATGTTGCAGTAGTGATAGGATGGATATCTGGGCGGGAGTTTTGTTCAAATGGTCTACCACATAATATTCCATTGCCTGTACCTTTCTCCAGAGATCATCTAGATCGGTTTCAATGATGGGTTGTTTGGCAGCAAGTTCTTTACTTGCTCCTCCCGAATTCTCGGGTGTATAAATTCTATCGGTTCTGGTCATCCCTTGTGCCGCACCAGACTCTACCCTTTTTGCTCTCCCTTTCCTCCTAGCTTAGGCAACATAATCCCAAGGTACGACATTGGAATTAAAGGGCAGTGTGGATGCTACCGTCACCGTGAAGGGTGCGGTTATTTCTACTTCAAATGATGCAGGTGTTGTTACTTCAATTTTGAACGGAGTTGATGCGGCTACCTCAACTTCGACTGGTGGCTGTATTTGTACCACAATAGGAGTAAGAGTGTATGCAGGTTTCTTAGGATCATCACCTTCTCGAATAAGCCCAATTGACTCTTCATGATCCCATTCTTCATCAGTCTCTATCATATTTACTTCTTCACCCTTATGATCCGGAAGGGGGTTGTTGCAGATGTTGGGTGCGGCTTCCTTTGCTTGTATGGCCTTGGTATCAATCAATGCCTGAATCTTGTATTTCAGAGTGCAGCATTCATCAATGATATGTACCTTCATGCGTGAATGGTATGCACCTGTTTTGTTTGAATTGACCCACTGGGAGGAGTTTTCCATGGCGACAGCGGGAATAGGGGTAACATATCCAGCAGCTTTCAATCTTTCGTATAATTGGTCGATGGGCTCAGTAATAAGAGTGTATTGTCTGGGTGGCCTACGAACGAAGTTGGGTCTGGTTTTTGGATAGTTTTGGCGAGTTGGCGGTAAGTGATAATATGATGGTTTGGTGTTATAAGTGTGGTAGGAAGTAGCGGGTTGAGGATATCTGCGAGGTGAAGGTTGATATGTGGATGGAGGTGTTTGGCATGTGAGTGGAGATTTTGGACCTTGGGCTACCATCACTGCCTCTATTCCTTTCTTCTTTGATATACCCCCTGACTGCAATGCTTTTGTTCATAGCCTGCAATGCCTCAAAATTGGTTACCATCCCGCTCTTGATCCCTTCTTCAATCCTTTCCCTGAGTTTGATGATGTTGGAGAATTTGTGATTTTCGATGACCATTAACCTTTCATAGTGTTGCGGATCCTAGGCCCTAACGAAGAATTTGTTCATTTGTTCTTCTTCCAATGCCGGCCTAACCTTTGCAGCTTCTGACTTCCATCGAGTAGCATACTCACGGAAAGTTTCCGTTGGTTTCTTCTTGAGGTTCTGTATGTAGAAGACGTCTAGTGAATTCTATGTATTAAACCTGAATCGATCAATGAAGTCTGATGCCATGCCTACCCAATTAACCCACTTCTTGGGATTTTAACTAATGTACCAAGATAGGGCGTCTCCAGGGAGACTCCTCATGAACAGCTTCATGTGAATCCTTTCATCCTTCCCAACTCCCACGAGCTTGTCACAGTATGTCCTCAAATGTACCTTCGGATCACCTATTCCGTCAAACATCTCAAACTTAGGAGGTTTATAACCCTCCGGCAGTTTTACGTCTGGCTGAATACACAGATCTTCATAATTCAAACCTTCAATACCTTTGCCTCCTTCAACACCCTAGACTCGGCTTGTGAGCTTCTTGAGCTCCTCCGCCATATTCTTGATGAGCATGTCCTTCTCAGTAGATTCTGGTGTGTATGAGGTTGGTTGAGTGGAGTGAGGTAAGGTTTATATGTATATGGGGTTGTTTTGGTGGATACCGGGGGTTTGAGTGTAGTTCATTAGTTGAATTTTGCAGATCGGGAATAGGTTGTGGGGTATTTTGAGGAGTATGGTAAGTAGTGGTTTGCGGGTACTGAGTTGGAAGATGTTGGTGTTGAGGAGGAGTGTGTACTAGTGGAGGATTAGGATTTTGGGGAGGTGTTGAGTATTGATGGGGTATGGGAGGATTTTGTGGACGCTGGTTTGGTGTGTTTTGAGTAGGTACTAGGTTCTGGGCATTTTGTTGGTTAATATATGGGACGTTTAGGGTGAGGGAGAGGTTTGCCAAGTTATGGACATGCTCAAGTTCCCCTTGCAATTCTAGTATTTTCTGCTCTAGTCGGAGGACCAAATCATTCTGTGCTGGAGTACTCCGACCGTCTGAAGTTTTAACATTTTCCACGTGCGCAACATTTTCTTTCCGTATACCACTCATATCATCCATCTTCGCCTTTCCCTTACTTTTTGGATCACTTGGACCAGAAGGAGGTGGAGGGCCTCTAGATCTGGTATGGTATGCTGATGATGCCAGTATGTGCGAACCAACCTTAGGGGATGGTAATAATCAAAATAAAGAAGAAAAAAGGTAAACAAGTCAGCAAGGGGTTTTGAAAAGATATTTGTAGTATTTATACACGTATTACGGAAGTATAAATTCACGTCCTAATTTGGGAACCTCGTTGTTCCCCAGGTAGGCCAGCGACACGTAGATTTGGAGAAATTTAATGCCGATAACTACCTCATTTCATTAATGTAGTAAATAAGACGAACTTTTAAAAACGACAATAAGCAAATGAGTCACTAATGGCATTTGCCTTATTACATTTGAATTCCAAAACGACTCTAGAAAAGAAAATAATCCTAATTTACTTGGTCCTAGAGGGACCTTCTCCAGACTTGGCCTTCTTGGCCCCATCAATCAGATTCCCCAGGTCGCGCATGTCCAGCAGCAGATACGCCCTTTCTAGGTGTCCTCCTTCGTTGCCCTCTGCATTCTGACAATCTACGACCCTTTTCCTCATCTTCCCTTCCAGTTCCATTCGACCCTGCTCCAAATATTCCAACCTTTCCATCGACTTTGTAGCCATTTCCCTCCACTCGTTAATTGACTGCGTGTCTATCTTGTGCTATTCCAAATGCCTGGCCTCGAACTCAAGGACTCTTTTGCGTAACCTCTTATACTTCACATGTGCTTCAGTAGCTTCATCTATGACCTTGTTTCCTCGATCGACCCCTGGCTCGACTATTCCTGCTATGTTATCATCCAACCACGATAGGTAGAAGTACACATGACCTGTGTGGTATCGATCTGGATCAATGGTATCCTTTTCTACAATGATCTTCAAATGCCACATGTGTTGGGCCTCACATTTGTACGGAATGGCACCATCTTGAAAATCTTCTTAGTAATGACTCATTTTGGAGACTCGCGGTATGACTTGTTTTCTACCAGCTTGTCTCATGACCCTGATAAGAACATAGGGATATATGCCCCTTAACCCCAATCAACACCAAATGCGGAAAATCCCTGGATCTGATGATGAATTCTCTAGTAGGGAACCACTCGAAAATCCAATGGACCTTGTCTTCGGTCAGATTGCTGAAGAAGTGTACCCAATCAATAGCATTCTCCGGTTGTGCAAACCTATCTAGGATGAAGGTCATTCTTTTCGGATAATGGAAAGTTATGTGGTCATTCCATGGTCTACATGGAAAATCCTGACGATATTGGCCTCTTTGAAGATGCTCCAACAACCAAATCTGCAGCACTAAGTTGCAACCCTCAAAGTGTTTGAACCCCTTCTTGTAACGATCCAGAGCTCGGTACATTTCTGCTACGATCATTGGGACAATAGTGTATGTTTGTCCCTAAATTCCTTCCACTAAAGCTTTGGTTACCATAGCCAACCTGGTGTGAATCCTGTCTCCTTGGATTGGAAACACTATCATACCCAAAAAATAGACGATGAACACGAAAACCCGACGATGAGTCCAACCCAGGGAAGTGATGGAGAACTCATCATGAAAAATACGATAGGATTTGATGTGTCTGTATCGTTCGTAGAGGAAGTCGGAAGGTATGTAGGACTTCTTTAGGCATGCTAAATCATCATTCTTTCTCAGACCCATCATTTTGGAGAAAAAACCTAGGAGTGCGATTTTCCAGCACCAACAAACCAGGACTATCCTAGGGTAACCCAGTGAATCCTCTTATTTCCTCCAGTAGAGGAGTTAATTCTACATTGCCAAAATGAAATACGGCCCTTTATCCATCCCAGACATGGTAGCAGCCTCGATCAACATGTTATTTGGTTGGATGTCTAACAAGGAGGGTAAATTTTCGACAACCCTCTTCACATGATTTTTCCCACCAATCTAGCAATAAAGGTGGTATATTTCGTACCATGCCGAACCTGGGGACTTCGTGCGTCATTTTCTGCAAAATAAACAAAGTTAGACCCTTTCCCCTCCGAATTTGACTACTTACACATTAACGATTAGCATATCGGCATGTTTTCTCCAAATAATGCATATATCGTGATCGTGCCCGTTGGGATTTATGGAAATCCCGATGGGCTTTGGACAAGGTTTTTCTTAGAGGGTTATTACGCGGACAACATATTAGCCCCTGCTAGGTTTGAGAATGATGCATGTACAGTTATTATCAGAGTAAGGTTTTCTATAGAAGTCTAGAATGGTACCCTCAAGCGGACAACTTAACACGGAAAGGCACGGAACCGTCGACTAGTTTTACCGCAAATCAGCCTTTCTAAATTGAAAGGGATAATATAGGAAGGGCACGGACACTCATCAAGTGCCGCTATGGTATTAATTACGCACAAATGGAACATGATGTCGAGCATGTATTTATGCAAAAGTAAAATAACACGTTGTCAAGTATTTTGCATTAAAGGAAAATGATAAAATGCAGTATTTAATAATTGTAAAGACATGAAAGAAAGAAAAACAAGAAAAGGAGTTAGTTCTCATAACAAAAAGCGATAAAACGGGAAAGCCATGACAAGAGGGAATTTAGTTAGCATAAATGCGATAATAGCAGAGGGAATGCACGTTGCAGCCAAATTAAACGAAGGATGGAAAGTAAGTCCATATAAAAGACAATGGGAAAGGGGTGTGCATGTTGCAATGACAAGGGTAAATGGGAGCGGGATGTTCAAGTAATAGAAAAATAATAAAGACACTCCTATCGAGAAAGACTAATTCACAAACCAAATTCGTTAAGGTAAGAGCCTAAGGATATCGCCAGCAGAGTCGTCATGCTGTCGCACCCCCTTTTTCTCGCGAAATCGGGTTTCAACATTCAACGACTCCCTTTTTGAGAAGGGAAAGGAATTGGATATTGGGAGAGTCGCCACCTAACAGATTAAGGTGTGTTAGGGCACCTATTGCAAATAACTCATATTATACTAGTTTGCATCACCAGAGATTGGGTAAGGGCTCAAATTACCTCGAGAGGAAGGTGTTAGGCACCCCTCGAGGTCCACAACGGTGGGTCCAGGCTGAACTTAACTTATGTAAATTAGTCTAATAAAGAAAGCGAAGGAATTATTTAATAGGGATGGGGGGTCCTAAGTTTTTTAGCCTATAGGATCACCCCGTGCAACATAAATAATACTTCGTAACTCCCCCAAGACGAGGGTCTTGCTCATATTATTCAGCGGGCACATACTATCATCTCCTGCTACCCAATTACTATCTTTAAGTTATTTACCTAAAGTGCTCTAATCAATTCTAACTCGTACCCTATGCGTGCACTACCAGTCCCATGCCTATGGTCCAGAAAGCATTTGGACCTCTATTTCAGGGTGGTTATAGACCTTAACTTAGGTTGCTCAAAAGGAGAAAAGTAGGCGACATACAAAAAGATGTAGGACCGCACATAAAGGCGGTAAATAGCTCAAATTGGCCTCCGCATAAAAGCAAAAAATGCACGCAATCAGGTTTTTACCTATTAGGCAGGTGACAGATTCCAGAATTAATAGAGAATAGAGTCCTTAAGTCTTATAGTCATGGCTTCTACGTGATTCTAAATTTTAAACGTACAGGCAGTGTTGCTTGTCTTAAAAACAACGAATTTGCAGATCGTGAGTATTACAAATCCTATAGGCATGCTTTCTAGTTGTTTTCGAAATAAGGCATTGAAATAGTTTGACAGTTCGAAATTGCTAGCGTTTGATTTTTATCAGCATACTTTTAGGCGAGCAACAAGATCCTATATGCAGGATTCCTAAGAATGGGCAACTAAAACTGATTCTTTATCTCTTCATTCCTAGGGGAATGCTTTCTAGGCGAGCAGTGGGAATAACAATAACAATAGTTAATTCGTTTATAGTCCTATAGGCATGATATCTATGTGAATATTATGAAGAGCATGTATTTATAACTCAACGTGATCCTATAGGCATGATGTCTATAATTGAATAGTTTTGAACTTATATACATGATTTTTATAATCTGAACGAAACAGTAAGCAGGAATTCACACACATATTGGATCATACCATTTCTATAGACATGGCGTAATTGAACTAAACATTGAGCCTATAGGCATGGTTGCTACCACATAATGACTGAATACAATAAGACACCTAGAGGCATGGTTTCTCACATATAACATTCAACAACACAGCATTAACCCTATGGGCAGGATCTCTACCCTACTTTATAGCAAATATAAAATAAGAACCCTTTCCCACTTTACTAGTACCCTAGAATTGTTATTATAAATAATTATTACAGACCAAAATTTAATGAATGAATTACAAAGTAAATAAAACTATAGGGAGCCTACAGCAGGCCCAAATACACCTGGACAGGCCAGGCCCTCAACTCATAACAGCTCCAAAAGCTCATGTTCATAGATACACAATAACCAGTGGTGAATGATTCACCCATATTTCAAGGATAAGCATACATAACCCAAATCTCTACTGTGTCGGAGTTCGCAAGGGCTTCAAGAACCCAGGGCAGTGCTCACACTAGAGAAACTGATCATAAACAGTTCAAGGAAGACTAGAGACCAAATCCTAGTGTGTCAGAGTTCACAAGGGTCTCACATGGACCTCGAGCAGCGCTCACACTAGGGAGGTCAAGGACAGAACCTAAATAGCCTTGGCTTTCAGCCAGCTAAGGGGGGGATTCAGAATAACATATGTGACAAATGAAATAGAGTGGGCAATGGCTAAGGGACAGAATTCAAAAAGATGTACTTAGTTTAAGGAAGCAGATATAGCAAAGTTTAAAACACAGAACAATTGATCAAAATGTCAACAAGACTTAGAGACAGGTTTGCCATTTTAGAAAACAATACATAGGCAGAATCATATTGAAAGAGTTAGGGAGAAACAAGTTGGCAGGATTTACAAAGATTTTAAGACACGGGTGCATAATACCTAACAAGTTAAAGCCTAAGAGGTCCAATTTATGCTAAGTGTACACCAGTATCAAATAAAGCCATGTTTACTCTCATCAGGAAACAAAAACAGCATTTAGACATGGTAGGTAAAATATAAATTTGATAACTACCCTAGAGTCAAGTAATCACTGAAGGAATATGGAATCAAGGGAAACAAAGACATGCTGAGAGACATATTAGCAGGGATACAAGATCATAATTGATATAAATTCCTTAGCACTGATTCGAACACATTATATAGGCAAGACAAACATTGAAAAGATTCAGAGCAATATGAGCAAGTGAACTCGTGTCAAATAGCACCTGTAGGTATTCAAATATTGACATAGTAGACTTATTATCTTAAAAGATTCAATATAAGTGCAAAACTAACAAAGTTGCATACAAGAGTAGTCTAGAATGCATTAAGATAAACAACTCAAGAGGGTTCATATTATTCAAGTTAAGCATGAACAATCTCGGAACTAGCAACATTAAGTGAAATTAAAACATTAAATAGACTCAAAACGAGTGCACAGTTGACATAATCACACGTAAAAATAACCCTACAACACACTGGACCATGAACTTCAAAGATGAGAACATATACAAATCATAGATACATAGGAACGAAATTGCAAAGGTTCAGTAACTCACCAGTTAAGCGAGAAAAGAAAGAATAATGCCACAATAGCGAGAACCCAGAATTTCTGACCTTGGCTTTCAGCCGGCCAAGAACCAGAGTATGAACAAGATAATGAAGAAACCACAGAGCAAAGCTTTAAAAAAAATTGTGAGATTATAGCGATTCCGGTCTGTCCTAAAAGGGAAAGGGTATGGGTTTATATAGTAGTAAAATCGGATGCACAGACAAGGAAAATAGTTGAATAAACACAGGTAAGGAAAGAAATCAAGTAAACATAGGTGAAGAAAGGGGGATAATCTCGCATGCATGTCAGTAAAACAAGCAGAAAAGGAAAAGTATCAAACTCCAAACCCTAGTTAGGGTTTTTAACTCGAAATAGGACAACTGGTATGGAGGATCCAGTTCATCTCATGTATATGGACGAAATATTACACAAATCTTCAAGATTGAGTCGATTGTTGTCCGATATAGAGGTGGTATTTTCCAAAATTAGGCAAATACCTAAGTATTATCATAATTGAATAACCAGTACCAAGGGAATGCAAATATGGTAAGCGAATAATGGTGAAATCCCATTATCAATAGAATTTGGAGAGGGGATTTAGGGGTGTGACGGCTAGGGTTCATGAGAGATGAGATACGAGGGAATCCAGGGCGGCGGGGTAGTGTAAAGTGATTTAGGGTTAGGGGTTTGGTTGGTTTAAAGGGGAGGGTGTAACGTTGACCATTGATCTCAGAGATCAACAGCACGATTAAAAGGGGTTCTAGGTCGGGTGTTTGAGTGGGTATAGGACTGGGCTAGTGGGGCTTGGGCCAAGGGTATTGGGTTGGTGTAAGGGTGTTGAGTTAGATCCGAAAATAGGGGATTTTAGGGCTAAATTTTAAATACCCACTATTTATCAAATAAATAGTTTATAAAAATAATTAATAAATAACAAAAATATCACTTTTGCATGAAAATGATTAAAAATAATTACTTTACATTATAAAAAATATATAAGTCATTTTATGTATAAATAATGTAATTATATATGCATATGGGCTATGTAACGACTCGATCGGTCGTTTTGCGTTATCGGACCCCGTTCTCCTAAATGAAACTTCCCGTAGCGGCTTATTGTGATTTATCACTTGCGGGGACGGGTGGTTCGGGATTAGGAAGTATTTTGAGTGGTATAGGAACACTTAGTTCCTTAAGGTTGGCCTTTTTGGCCAAGTTTGACTTCGGTCAATATTTTGAGTAAACGACCTCGAAATCGAGTTTCGACGGTTCCGGCAGCTTCGTATGATGATTTCGGACTTGGGAGTATGTTCGAAATGGGTTTTGGATGAACCGAGAGCATTTCGGCGCCCAATATCAAAATAAGAGTTTCCTTAAGTTTGAAATTTGGTTTGGAACGTGTTTTTGTGTTATCTAGGTCCGAACGAAATTCCGAGACCGGGAATAGTTCTGTTATGTCATTTATGACTTGCTCGCAAAATTTGGTGTCATTCCGAGTAGTATAGGTCGGTTCGGCGCATCGATACCGAATTCAAGAACTTGAAGTTCTTAAGTTTGTTCTTTAGAGGTTTGGAGGGGTGATTTTTGAGTTTTAGCATTGTTTTGGGAGTTCCGAAGGCTCGAGCGAGTCCTATTATGATTTGGGACTCGTTGGTATATTTGGACGAGGGCTCGGGTGGGCCTAGGTGACTCTCGGGCACCATACGAGGCTAACAACCAGCTGAAACAATTGTTGGTGCACCTGTTCTGGCGTGACCGCAGGTGCGGTTGCGCAGTCGCAGGTGCGGGATCGCTCCTGCGGTCCCAGGCCTCGCAGATGCGGCCCTAGGTGAGGCTTCCCATCTTCGCAGGTGCGGACAATATTCCGCAGGAGCGGAGCCGCAGTTGCGAGCTCCTCTCCGCAGGTGCGAGCCCAGGCCCTCTTGTCCATTTCCGCAGGTGCGAGCAATTGCTCGCAGGTGCGATCCTTGAGCCGCATGTGCAGAACCACTGTAGGCAGTGTGTTCTTTTAATCACGGGAAAAGTTCATTTTCTCCATTTTCTTTCCTCCATTAGTGACCTTGAGAGCTTGGAAAAGAGCCTACGACCTAGCTACTAAGAGGTAAGTAAATTCTACCCTAGTGTTAGTTTAATACATGAACTCCTAGTTAAATTAACTACCTGATTAGTGAAAATCAACGAATTGGGTGGTAACCTAGGGCTTTCGAGAATTTGAGGAATTACCCGTTAATTAGCCATGAAATCAAGTAAAAATGACATATAAACGATCCTTAGGTCACGGGCGAGTGTTTCCTTCGAGAATTTTCAGAATCCGAGCATGTGGGCCCGGGGTGAATTTTGGGATTTCTTCAAGAAGGTTGAATAATGGATTAATTAGATAAACTTCATACCTTTGAGCATAGATTAATTTATGTATACCATATTTGACTAGTTTCGAATCCTTGGGAGGCGAGTTAGGAGTTTCGGGCGCAATCTTGACCTGGAAAGTAGGCTCGGCACGAGGTGAGTCTCCTTTCTAACCTTGTAAGAGAGAATTGTCTCCATATGTGATTATACATGATTTAAATGTCCTTATTTGTGGGGGCTACGCACGCACGAAGTGACGAGAGTCCGTGCGTAGCTACTATTATGCCATGTCGGGTAGTTTTAGGACTCACGAGCATGCTTTTATGTGCCTTACATGTACCCCTAAATGTATTTTGAGTTGCTTATTACCCTTGAATTAGTATGAGAATATTAGGAAGTTACGTTCAAAATTTCAGATGCTAAAGTTCTTATTTGCAAGTATAATCTCTATTGAATTCCTGGATTTCCTGATAATTTTGTGTATGTATACGAGCTCCCGTGTCGCATGTATGATTCGCGAGCGGGTTAGCCTTATTATTATGTCAACCGTGTCGCATGTTCGATTCGCGAGCGGGGTAATAGATGCATCTATGGTTCAAGCCGTTCGACCCTCGGCAGTGCACATTTATTTTCGCGATGCTTCGGTCGTACGCTCCAGCATACTATGTGTTGTATATTTTGACTGAGAGTCTTGTTGTTATCACATAAACTACTTCATGTGAAAAGGAAAAGTTAGTTTATTTTATACTAGTGTGATTTGACATGCAGAGGTAAATTGTAAATTTATACTTGATATTTTCATGTCTTGCAATTTCTGGAACTACTATCCCTGCCTAGTCTTCATTCACTTATATTATTACATCTTGACCCTAGTAAGTATCACGTCGACCTCTCGTCACTACTTCTTCGAGATTAGACGGGATACTCACTGGGTACATATTTGCTTATATGTACTAATGTTACGCTTTTGTACTTAATTGTACAAGTTCTGAGGCAGGTGCATCTTGTTATCGGACCGGAGTGCGATCTTGAGAGCATACTCTGTACCCGACTCTACGGTGAGCTGCTCCCCCCCCCCCTTGGCAATCCTCAGCAACACTTGGGAGTTGTCTTTTGCTATCTTTGTCCATTTCCTTTAGACAGTAGCACAGTATTTTATCTTATTTTGTATATTCCACTAGTCCGCCCGTAGACTTGTGACACTAGGTCTTGTCACGTAGTAGATACTATCTTTTGGAACTATATATATGTTATCTATGGTCCTTTTGGTTGTGTTGATTTAAATTGGCAAAATTATACGTTTTCACCTTAAAATGTTAAACCTTAAAAATTGGCAAAGTTTTAGAATAATATATCAAATAAGGTAATCTCGTTAGTCATACAAGTGTTGGCTTGCCTGACCCCGTTGTTGGGCGCCATCTCAACCTGAGTTCGAATTTGGTCGTGACAACATGGTATTAGAGCTCTAGGTTCACGTAGGTTTCACGAGTCACGGGCAGGCCCAGTAGAGTCTTGCGGATCGGTACAGAGACGTCTGTACTTATCCTCAGGAGGCTATAGGGTGTTAGGAAACCTCTCTTTATTCATATTCTATCGTGCAGTCGATGGTGTACAAAAATGCATTCTTCTATTTTCTCACAGATGGTGAGGACACGCGCATCCGATGTTCCAGACCCGAGAGGGGCCGCTACCTCCGCCGTTAGAGGTCGTGGCAGAGGCCGGGGGAAGGCACTGGTCCGAGGTAGGGGACGAGGGCGTCCTAGAGCTGTTCCAGTTGCACCACTACAAGAGGATCCTACCATTGAGGAGCAGGATGAGGTGCCTCCAGCAGATCTTGCTCCAGTGGACTTCATGACGGCGCCAGGCTTCCGGGAGGTCATGGGCCGTATGAACACTATGTCCCATGCTTATTTATTTCCAGCAGATCTTGCGACTTCTCAGGCCTGAGGGGGAGTCCAGACCCTTATTGCCTAGGCCGCAGGTCAGACAGCGGCATTACATCATACCCCGGGTACACTGCCCCTGGGTGGGGTCCAGCCAGTAGCAGTAGCACCAGAGCTCAGACCAGCTGCGGACGGTGATCCGCAGAAGTTATTGGATAGATGGACTCGACTGCACCCTCCAGTCTTCGGAGGTGAGTGAGGTGAGGATGCTCAGGACTTCATTGACAGGTGCAGGGACAGACTGCACAACATGAGGATATTAGAGTCCTATGGCGTAGATTTCACTACTTTTCATCTTGAGGGCAGAGCCCGCAGATGGTGGCAGTCCTTCATCCTTGATAGACCAGCAGGTTCCCCTCCTATCTCTTGGGAGAAGTTCACTCAGTTATTCCTGGACAGGTATATTCCACCCTCCGAGTGGGAAGAGTTGCGGTATCAGTTCGAGCAGCTGGAGCAGGGCCAGATGTCAGTGACAGACTATGAGGCCAGGTTTTTTGAGTTGTCTCATCATGCCCTTATGATACTTCCTATTGACGCTGAGAGAGTGCGGAGATTTGTAGCTGTTCTGCACTCAGGTATTAGGTCCAACATGGCCCGAGAGGTGGAGATGGGGACACCCTATCAGCTTGTGGTCGAGATAGCTCGTCGGATTGAGGGTTATCGGTCGAGGGGCAGAGAGCAGGGTCAGCAGGACAAGAGAGCTAGATTTTCAGGAGATTTCAGAGGTTCCCCAGTCAGAGGTAGGGGTCAGTTTGGCCGAGGCCAGCCTAGCAGGACTCCATATTCAGCTCCTCCACCACCTTCTAGTGGTGCTCCAGTGAGGCCTTATTTCAGCGCCATGCCGGAGAGTTCTTATCGCCCACCAGCCATTCAGAGTTACTCCGGCGGGTATTCCGGTCATCAGAGGTTTTCTAGTCCTTACTTAAGACCCATGCCAGAGGGTTCTCATCATCCCGCAGTTATCCAGGGTTCTTCTTCAGGGCAGCAGGCCATGCCACCAGTGAGATGTTATGAGTGTGGGGATTCAGGCCATATGAGGAGGACTTGTCCCAGGCTTCGGGCCAAGGCTGTTCGGCAGAGTTATCAGTCTACATACTCAGCACCAGCACCTCATCCACCCCGAGGTGGAGGACAAACTATTAGAGGTCGCCCCAGAGGTGGAGGCCAGACAAGAGGAGCTCTACCAACTCCTATTCATTCCAGCGGAGGTCAGTCTTCCGGTACACCAGCCAAATTCTATGTTATTCCGGCCCGAGCAGATGCAGTGGCCTCAGACGTCGTGATCACAGGTACTATTTCAGTATGTGGTAGAGAGGCATCAGTGTTATTTGATCCAGGATCGACTTATTCATATGTGTCAGCCTTATTTGCTTGTTTCTCGGATGTTCCTTGTGAGTCCTTGGATTCTCCTATATATGTGTCCACTCCTGTAGGCGATTCTGTGGTGGTAGACCGGATCTATCGATCTTGTGTGATCACTTTCTGTGGGTTCGAGACCAGAACGGACCTTCTATTGCTCGACATGGTCAATTTTGAGGTTATTCTAGGCATGGATTGGCTATCTCCTTATCATGTCGTGCTAGATTTCCATGCCAAGACAGTTACTTTAGCCATGCCCGAGTCGCCTAGGCTGGAGTGGAGAGGTTCCTCAGTTAGTGCAGTCAGCCGAGTTATTTCATTCATGAAGGCTCGGCATATGGTCGAGAAGGGTTGTCTGGCCTATCTTGCTTATGTGCGGGATGCCACCGCCGAGTCTCCAACGATTGATTCAGTGCCAGTTGTTTGAGATTTTGTTGATGTATTTCCTTCAGACCTTCCGGGCATGCCTCCGGATCGTGATATTAATTTCTGCATTGATGTAGCTCTAGGCACCCAGCCTATTTCCATTCCCCCGTACCGTATGGCTCCGAATGAGTTGAAGGGACAGCTTGAAGAGTTGTTAGCTAAGGGGTTTATCAGACCGAGTGTATTGTCGGGGGGTGCTCCAGTCCTATTTGTGCAGAAGAAGGATGGGTCTATGCGGATGTGTATTGATTACCGACAGTTGAACAAGGTCACCATCAAGAACAAGTATCCTCTACCGCACATCGATGATTTGTTTGACCAGTTGCAGGGTGCTAGGGTGTTTTCTAAGATTGACTTGAGATCGGGATATCATCAGTTGAAGATTCAGGCCTCAAATGTTCCGAAGACTGCTTTTCGTACGAGATATGGCCACTATGAGTTCCTGGTGATGTCCTTTGGCTTGACTAATGCCCCAGCAGCATTCATGGACTTGATGAATAGGGTGTTCAGTTCGTATGTTGATTCCTTTGTCATTGTCTTCATTGATGACATCTTGATTTACTCACGTAGCCTGGGTGAGCACGAGCAGCATTTGAGAGTTGTGCTCCAGACCTTGCGGGAACAGATGCTATATGCTAAGTTCTCCAAGTGTGAGTTCTGGTTAGATTCCGTGGCATTCTTGGGGCATGTGGTATCCAGAGAGGGTATCAAGGTTGATCCCCAGAAGATTGAGGCAGTTTAGAGTTGGCCGCGTCCTACTTCAGCTACAAAGATCAGGAGCTTCTTGGGCCTAGCAGGCTATTATCGCCGTTTTGTGGAGGTCTTTTCTTCTGTTGCAGCCCCCATTAGACTAACTCAGAAGAATGCCCCATTTCGATGGTCCGACGAGTGTGAGGCGAGCTTTCAGAAGCTCAAGACAGCATTGATTTCAGCACCAGTTCTAGTATTGCCTTCCAGTTCTGGGATGTATACAGTATATTGCGATGCTTCACGTGTTGGCTTGGGGTGTGTGTTGATGCAGGAAGGTAGAGTTATTGCTTGTGCTTCGCGCCAGCTGAAGGTTCATGAGAATAATTATCCTGTGCACGATTTGGAGTTGCGCCGATTGTTCATGCTCTTAAGATTTGGAGGCACTATTTGTATGGGGTGTCCTGTGAGGTTTATACGGATCACCGCAGCTTACAGCACTTCTTCAAACAGAGGGATCTTAATTTGAGGCAGCGCAGGTGGCTTGAGTTGTTGAAGGATTATGACATCACCATTCTTTATCATCCGGGCAAGGCGAATGTGGTAGAAGATGCTTTGAGCAGGAAGGCGGAAAGTATGGGTAGCTTGGCTTATATTGCAGTAGAGGAGAGACCTCCAGCCTTGGACATTCAGTCCTTGGCTAATCGCCTGGTGAGATTAGACCTTTCAGAGCCTCGTCGGCTTCTAGCACATGTGGTCGCTCAGTCTTCGTTATTGGGTGAAATTAAGGCTCGGCAGTTTGATGATCCGTGTCTGGCAAAGCTTCGGGAGACAGTGATTCAGGGTGGTTCCAAGGAGGTTTCTATTGGCGAGGATGGTGTTTTGAGACTTTAGGGTTGTTTATGTGTTCCTAATGTTGATGGCCTGAGGGAGAGGATTCTGGAGAAGGCTCACAGTTCACGGTATTCTGTTCATCCTGGTGCTACGAAGATGTATCGTTATTTGAAGAAGCATTTTTTGTGGAGGCAGATGAAGAAGGATATAGTCGAGTATGTGGCTAGGTTTCTTAATTTCCAGGAGGTGAAGTATGAGCACCAGAGGACAGGAGGCCTACTTCAGCAGATGCCCATTCCTGAGTGGAAATGGGGGCGCATCACTATGGACTTTGTGGTTGGTTGCCTCGGACGTTGCGGAAGGTTTACACGGTTTAGGTCATTGTGGATAGGTTGACCAAATCAGCGCATTTCATTCCAGTAGCTACTACTTATACCTCTGAGAGGCTAGCCCAGATATACATTCGGGAGATAGTACGATTGCATGATGTGCCGGTGTCCATTATATCATATCGAGGTCCTTAATTCACCTCGCACTTCTGGAGAGCATTGCATAGTGAGATGGGTACCTAGATAGATCTCAACACGACATTCCACCCTCAGAATGATGGCCAGTCGGAGCGTACAGTTCAGATATTGGAGGACATGCTCAGGGCATGCGTGATTGACTTTGGAGGTCAGTGGGACCAGTTCTTGCCTTTGGTCGAGTTTACTTACAATAATAGTTATCGGTCCAGCATCGAGATGGCTCCATTTGAGGCTTTGTATGGTCGGCGATGTCGTTCTCCTATCGGGTGGTTTGAGCCTGGAGAGGCTAAGTTATATGGCACCGACCTAGTGAAGGATGCTTTGGAGAAAGTGAAGTTGATTCAGGAGAGGCTCCGCGCAGCACAGTCCAAGCAGAAGAGTTACGCGGATCAGAGGGCGCGTGATGTAGCATTTATGGAGGGAGACAAGGTACTGTTGAAGGTCTCACCGATGAAGAGTATTATGAGGTTCGGGAAGAAGGGCAAGCTGAGCCCGAGGTTTATAGGTCCTTTCGAGGTATAGAGGCGAGTTGGAAAGGTTGCTTATAAGCTTTCTTTACCTCCCAGTTTATCAGGGGTTCATCCGGTATTTCATGTATCCATGCTCCGGAGGTACCACGCCGACTTCTCTCACGTGGTTGATTTCAGCACTATTCAAGTGGATGAGAAGTTGGGCTACGAGGAGGAGCCAGTTGCTATCATTGATAGGCAGGATCGCCAGTTAAGATCCAAGAGAGTTTCTGCCGTAAAAGTCCAGTGGAGGGGCCAACCAGTCGAGGAAGAGACTTGGGAGTCCGAGGAGGACATGCGGAGAAAATATCTGCACTTATTAATCACATCAGGTATGATTCTAAACTCGTTCGAGGACGAACGTTTGTTTAAGAGGTGGAGAATGTAACGACCCGATCAATTGTTTTGCGTTATCGGACCCCGTTCCCCTAAATGAAACTTCCCGTAGCGGCTTATTGTGATTTATCACTTGCGGAGACGGGTTGTTCGGGATTCAGAAGTGTTTAGAGTGGTATAGGAACACTTAGTTCCTTAAGGTTGGCCTTTTTGGCCAAGTTTGACTTCGGTCAACATTTTGAGTAAACGACCTCGAAATCGAGTTTTGACAGTTCTGACAGCTTCGTATGATGATTTCGGACTTGGGCGTATGTTCGAAATGGGTTTTGGATAACCCGAGAGCGTTTCGAAGCTCAATATCGAAATAAGAGTTTCCTTAAGTTTGAAATTTGGTTTGAAACGTGTTTCTGTGTTATCGAGGTCCGAACGGAATTCCGAGACCGGGAATAGTTCTGTTATGTTATTTATGACTTGCTAGCAAAATTTGGTGTCATTATGAGTAGTATAGGTCGGTTCGGCGCATCGATACCGAATTCAAGAACTTGAAGTTCTTAAGTTTGTTCTTTAGTGGTTTGGAGGGGTGATTTTTGAGTTTTAGCGTTGTTTTGGGTGTTCCGAAGGCTCGAGCGAGTCCGCATTATGATTTGGGACTCGTTGGTATATTTGGACGGGGGCTCGGGTGGGCCCAGGTGCCTCCCGGGCACCATACGAGGCTAAAAACCAGCTGAAACAATTGTTGGTGCACCTGTTCTGGTGTGTCCGCAGGTGCGGTTGCCCAGTCGCAGGTGCGGGATCGCTCTTGCGGTCCCAGGCCTCGCAGGTGCGGTCCCAGGCCTCGCAGGTGCGGCCCCAGGTGAGGCTGCCCATCTTCGCAAGTGCGGACAATATTTCGCAGGAGCGGAGCCGCAGGTGCGAGGTCCTCTCCGCAGGTGTGAGCCCATGCCCTCTTGTCCATTTTCGTGAGTGCGAGCAATTGCTCGTAGGTGCGAGATCGCAGGTGCAGTCCTTGAGCCGCAGGTGCGGAACCACTGTAGGCAGTGTGTTCTTTTAAACACGGGAAAAGTTCATTTTCTCCATTTTCTTTCCTCCATTAGAGATCTTGAGAGCTTGGAAAAGAGGCCCACGACCTAGCTACTAAGAGGTAAGTAAATTCTACCCTAGTGTTAGTTTAATACATGAATTACTAGTTAAATTAACTACCTAATTAGTGAAAATCAAGGAATTGGGTAGTAACCTAGGGCTTTCGAGAATTTGAGGAATTACCCGTTAATTAGCCATGAAATCAAGTAAAAATCACATATTAACGATCCTTAGGCCACGGGCGAGTGTTTCCTTTGATAATTTTCGAAATCCGAGCATGTGGGCCCGGGGGTGAATTTGGGGATTTCTTCGAGAATGTTGAATAATGGCTTAATTAGATAAATTACATACCTTTGAGCATTGATTAATTTATGTATACCATATTTGACTAGTTTCGAATCCTTGGGAGGCGAGTTCAGATTTTCGGGCGCGTTTTTTATCCGAAAAGTAGGCTCGGCATGAGTGAGTCTCCTTTCTAACCTTGTAAGAGGGAATTGTCCCCATAGGTGATTATACATTATTTAAATGTCCTTATTTGTGGGGGCTACGCACGCACGAAGTGACGAGAGTCCGTGCGTAGCTACTATTATGCCATGTCGGGTAGTTTTAGGACTCACGAGCATGCTTTTATGTGCCTTAAATGTACCCATAAATGTATTTTGAGTTGCTTATTACCCTTGAATTAGCATGAGAATATTAGGAAATTACGTTCAAAATTTCAGATGCTTAAGTTCTTGTTTGCAAGTATAATCTCTATTGAATTCTTGGATTTCCTTATAATTTTGTGTATGTATATGAGCACCTGCGTCGCATGTATGATTTGCGACCGGGGTAGCCTTATAATTATGTCAATCGCGTCGCATGTTCGATTCGCGAGCGGGGTAATAGATGCATCTATGGTTCGAGCCGTTCGACCCTCGGCAGTTTACATTAATTTTCGCGACGCTTCGGCCGTACGCTCCGGCATACTATGTGTTGTATATTTTTACTGAGAGTCTTGTTGTTATCATATAAACTACTTCATGTGAAAATGAAAAGTTAGTTTATTTTATACTAGTGTGATTTGACATGCAGAGGTAAATTGTAAATTTATACCTGATATTTTCATGTCTTGCGATTTCTGGAACTACTATCCCTGCCTAGTCTTCATTCACTTATATTATTACATCTTGACCCTAGTAAGTATCACGTCGACCTCTCGTCACTACTTCTTCGAGATTAGACGGGATACTCACTGGGTACATATTTGCTTATATGTACTCATGCTACGCTTTTGTACTTAATTGTACAGGTTCTGAGGCAGGTGCATCTGGTTATCGGAACGGAGCGCGATCTTGAGAGTATACTATGTACCCAAATCTACGGTGAGCTGCTTCCCCCCCCCCCCCTTGGCGATCCTCAGCAGCATTTGGGAGTTTTCTTTTGCTATCTCTATCAATTTCCTTCAGACAGTAGCACAGTATTTTATCTTATTTTGTATATTCTACTAGTCCACCCGTAGACTTGTGACACTAGGTCTTGTCACGTAGTAGATACTATCTTTTGGCACTGTATATATGTTATCTACGGTCCTTTTGGTTGTGTTGATTTAAATTGGAAAAATTATACGTTTTCACCTTAAAATGTTAAACCTTAAAAATTGGCAAAGTTTCGGAATAATCTATCAAATAAGGTAATCTCGTTAATAATACAAGTGTTGGCTTGCCTGACCCCGGCGTTGGGCGTCATCACGACCTTAGTTCGGATTTGGGTCGTGACATGCTATTTTTGCAAAATGTGCAATTTAGCCCAAAAATGCAAATGTAATTATGATAAATGCATTGAAAATATTAAAAACCTCATATTGGTAGAAATGATAAGTGTTGTTTTAGACTTCAATACTACACAATATTATAAGTTAATTGTGCAGTACCCAATTTTTGAGTGCTGTCTAATAAGAAGAACCTGGTTCTTCTTAATCTACTACTTACTACAGTTTGCGGAATAATTAAGCAGTAATAGTAAAGACACAAGGATTTTTACGTGGAAACACCTAGCTCAAAAGGTGAAAAAACCACGACCTACTCCCCAGTAGGATTTGCTCAAACTCTTCACTAGACACTGAGCCAAAACGGACTTACAAAATAAACTCTTTTGTAATCCTAGGACTAACTCTAATCCTCTTTGTATCAACTAGCCTCTAGCTAATTTCTACAGAATTCAAGCTAACTCTAACTTGATCAATTTGTACCTATTACAATTTGCTTCTAATAAAGCTGATAAGATACAATATTTAAACTCCTACTACAATCAACTAGACTCGATATACAGACAATGAAACGATTCCTTCTAGCTGAACTGTAGCCTTTGTATCGCATAACAATTCTTCTTGCAAAACCTCTGGAACTTTTGCTTCAGAACTTGATTCACTTTTGTACTTGTGCGTCACCTCTTTCAGCCGTAATACTTTGATTATTTATAGAGGCCGTTTGTTGAGTCCATGATACAATTCTGATCCAACTCTTCCTTGGTAGACAAGTTTGATTCTAACTCAACTTCCTTCCTCTATTCCTATCCTAGCTGAAATCAACTTCTGTCTTTTCTATCAATTTGCAACCTTTTCGTATTAGGAGACATTCTCTTAGTTCTTTGATATTTAGTAAACACTAATATCTCCTAGAGTTGTACTATTTGTGATTCAACTGCTTCATACAGAAGTGTGTGTTATGATGGACCTGGTTCAACTGGACACCTGTTGTCAATCTTCAAAACCCATTCAGTGAGATGGGCCAAAAAATTCCCCCTTTTTGATGATGACAAACTCTGTGCATTTATTCTGTATACACATCCAAGACTTTGTATTTTTGTGAGCATTAATCATCAAGAACCAGGTTCATTAGGTTATAAAAATCACTTCAAAAATTTTTCAAAATTGAAACCAATAACTAGACACATCTTCCCCCTTTTGGCATCATCAAAAAGTTGCAAAGTGATACTTACCAGTAATTAATTCTTACTCATGGCCAATTTAGGCTACTGCAGGTGCAAACATGATTAATCAACACAAGAAACCAAAAATATAAGCTAAATCATAAATAGAGACATTTACAAAACACTAAGCTTTCATTTAATTAACATGGTTGATCAACACCAAAACAGATTAAAACAAAGACAATCAAAACATTAGTAAGACAGAAAAAATTGAAACAAACAACTAAACACAGTCCCAAACTGGGCACTTGATAGGATAGGAGGGGGTAGTTCTGGAAATTCCTAAGTTTAGGGTGGTGCAGACGAGGCAGGACTCTTGGTTTGGAGAAGAGACAACATTTGGTGTAATACACCCTCATTTTTCTCCTTCTCCTTGGCTAATTCAGCTTTGAGAGCGTCATGCTCACCTTCTACCTCAACTAAGCGAGTCTTCAAGCGAAGGATCTCCATATCCTTTTGCTCACTTTCTTGCACCAGAGTACGGGCCTTGCTGTTAACCGGTTGCTTCCGAGATGAACCAGGTTCATCTGTCGGCGCACTGAAAGTGTAATCACAAGACAACAAAATGTCCTTCCCAAAGAAATCCTTAGCAGTAGCCATTTCAGCCTTCTTTGTGGGAACTCCAAAATGACCCAGAACTGCAGTAAGTATAAATCCATAAGGAATCGCATGGGCCTTGGTGCCATTTACCACCCTGTCCAAAAGCTGGATGATCAAAGATGGCCAATTGATCTGCTTGCCTCTATATAGGCACTCCATGAGCGTTAGATCCATATAGTTGGCAATGTGCCTGCGCTCTTGTCTTGGCAGCAGAAATTTAATCACAAACTCAAAGAACAACTTGTGTTCAGGCTTCATCTCGCTTTTGTACACTGCCCTGGGCTCAGGCTCTTCTTCATTGTCACAAAAGAATCTGGTGATGGTAAGTGCTGAGGCCATTCCATCCAAGCAAGGCCATCTCTGCCTTGTATAATCATCATATCCCTCAGATGGAATGTCTAGAATGACTCCCAGTTCTTGTGCATCGAAAAAGACTTCAACTCCCCTGACCAATGATGTTACCCTTCCTCCAATCACAGTTGCATTCCTAATGAATTCAACTACTTCATTTCTGACTAGCCTGCCCTCCAGGCGAAGGACCATGTCCTTCCAGACTTGAGCTGCCAGAAAATCCACTAAGTACCTCATATCCGGCTCCTCCAGGTCTTTCAGAAATTTTCCCTTCAAAATATGTCGCTTGCCAAACATGGAAACTCTGTCCATCGACACTTCTCCAACCTCCTTCTCATCATCACCACTCCAATCACAATCATTATCTTTCTCAACAATCTGAATTTTCTTCTTCGACTTTACCTTGGACCGTGTCCTTGTAGATGTACCCACGGTGGTAGCAGACATAGGTGATGACTTCTTTGAGGAAGTCTTAGTCAATTTTGCTTTGGGTGTCTTGACCACCACTGGAGTAACCTGTTCATTATGTTGGACCAGGCCCAACATCTCATCAACATCAATAGCCTCAACAGGCTCCCCTACTTTCGCTTTCCCTTTCTCAGCTCTCTTTCTTTTGCTCTCTTGAAGAGCTTTTTCCATCTTTTCCTCTTCTTCACGAAAATTATTTCTCGTAGATCGTACCCTTGGAACAGGTACACCAACAGACTCATCAGTTTTCCTTTTCTTTGAGGCCTTAGACTTGATGGACTTAGGAGTCTTCCTCTTCTTGGGGTTGTATGAGTCACCAAGTTTCTTAAGTCTCTCAGCCAAGGTTTCTTCCCCAGAAGAAACACGATCATCTATCTCCTTCATAAGTTGTTCTAATCGAGCAGCAGCATCCTCTACTTCATTAGTTCCCCCTAAAACTACGACATCATCTTCAAGATTATCAGGAATGGGGCCACAAATACTGAGTATGGAACCATCCTTCCCAGAACCCCTCACACCTGCATCTCCCTCATTCTCACTAATTTTCCCAGTTTTTCTTGGCCTTCTTGGTACTTTCACATCCACCACAGACCCAACCCGCACAAATCTATTTTCAGAATTTAACATAGAGGTAACATCAGTATTACCTTTCTCAGCACTTGACAAACCAGGTGCATCATCCTCTTGTGTTGATTTAAATGATTCACTGGATGAATCAGGTTTAGGTTCTTTTTCAGCCCATAATAAATCTTCCAAGAACTTTGCTCGTGACCCTGAAGCCACAGATTTTCGTGCAAGAACCTTGACACGACGGGGTTTTGGGGCTGGAATAGGGTTTGGTGTAGTTCTAAGAGCCTCATGGTATTCAGAGGTTTCAGGTGTCTCAGAGGATTCAGAACTATATACCGGTGGGGAATCAGACTCATATACTCCTTCATCGTAGTCACGATTTTGAGAATCAGATGAAGCAGACGACATTTTTAATTTTTGAGAGAAAATGAAGAAAGGGCAAAAGACAATGAAGATTTGAGTGTTGAATGACTTGAACAAGGTTCGTCTATAGCTTTATTCACTATGGGTAATGATGGACTATTTATAACTTGTGGTTGGGGTAATTGTAACGGACGAGTATTAACACAAGTAGGATACTAATCGATTAAGGACTGTCAGTGATTTGACATTGATTAGACCGTTTCTTTCCCCCTAAAACTAGGCTAATTTAATGTGACGGAACTTCTTGAAACTGGTTCATTATTTGGGTAAGTACAAGAATTTGAACTGAACCATAAAAGGATAGAGTCCTACTCATGTATGACTGTACTTGAATTAATACATGTATGGAGATGAAAACGTACCTTGTCAGTCATGTAAACCAGCATGGATGAACCAGGTTCATCCTGAAAAAAACTTTATTTTGCCTCAATTCACAAATAGAGAAACATCATTAGCAACTAGGGAATCATATTAATACATGGCAGAAGAGTATGACAACAAAGACATAGTGCTGAGCAATGATTAATCTGTTTAAGTACCCTAATTAAAATTTCTAGCCATAAAACTTTCTCCTTTTTTTTTCAATAGGTGATCTTAATTATCCCTATTCAAGCTTGTTTCTCTCATAATGATCCCTACTTAATGCTTTGGTAAATATATCAGCAATTTGATGATCAGTGGCACAGACTTCAATTAAGATCATCCCCTTCTCATAATTATCCCTCAGGAAATGGTGCCTAACATCTATGTGCTTAGTTCTCTTGTGATGAACCGGGTTCTTAGTCATACTAATAGCACTAGTGTTATCACAGTAAATAGGAATGCATCTCACATCTATGCCAAAGTCCAGGAGTTGTTGCTTAATCCACAACAACTGAGCACAGCAAGAGGCTGCAGCCACATATTCAGCCTCAGCAGTAGACAAGGCTACTGAATTTTGTTTCTTGGTAGCCCAAGATACAAGGCAGGAGCCCAAAAAGTGAGCCATACCTGAAGTACTTTTCCTGTCAACCAGGAAACCTGCATAATCAGCATCAGCATATCCTACAAGGTCAAAATTATTACCTTTAGAATACCAAAGGCGCAAATCAGTAGTGCCCTTCAAATATCTCAAGATTCTCTTCACTGCCGTGAGATGGGACTCCTTTGGATTGGCTTGAAACCTAGCACATAGTCCCACACTGAACACGATATCAGGTCTACTTGCAGTAAGATATAGTAGAGATCCAATCATCCCTCTGTACGTCTTCTGATCAACGGATGAACCAGGTTCATCCACATCTAATTTTGTAGTTGTGGCTATTGGGGTATCTATATCCTTTGAATCTTCCATTTTGAACTTCTTGAGGAGTTCTCTCACATACTTTTGCTGATGAATCATTGTTCCATGCGGAGTTTGTTTGATTTGCAGACCTAAGAAAAAGGTTAGCTCACCCATCATACTCATTTCAAACTCACTCCCCATTAGTGTAGCAAATTCCTTGCTGAGCTTCTCAAATGTTGCCCCAAATATGATATCATCAACATAAATTTGTACAATCAGAAGATCTTTTCCCTTTTCCTTTAAGAACAAAGTACTGTCTATTTTGCCTCGTTTGTACCCATGTTCCAGCAGGAATTTTGACAATCTCTCGTACCATGCTCTAGGTGCTTGCTTGAGACCATAGAGAGCCTTGTCAAGTTTATATATATGATCAGGTGATTCTTTGCTTTCAAAACCTGGAGGTTGTCTTACAAATACTTCTTCCTTCAAATAGCCATTGAGAAAAGCACTATTTACATTCATCTGATGCAAAGTGAATTCCATGTGTGCAGCAAATGCTATAAGAAGTCTGATTGCCTCCAATCTTGCCACAGGAGCAAAGGTCTCATCATAATCAATTCCCTCTTCTTGGTTGTATCATTGAACAACTAGTCTTGCCTTGTTTCTAGTAACAGTTCCATCCTCATCGAGTTTATTCCTGAAGACCCACTTGGTGCCAATTATTGATCTGTCCAGTGGTCTGGGTACCAAGTGCCATACTTGACTTCTTTCAAATTGATTCAGTTCCTCTTGCATAGCAGTTACCCAGTCAGCATCTTTCAGGGCTTTAGCAATGTTCTTTGGTTCAATCATGGATAGGAATGCATCAAACGCACATAGATTTTTCAAGGAGGATCTAGTTTTGATTCCAGATCTCAAGTCTGTTATGATGTTCTCAAGAGGGTGAGAACTCTGATATCTGTGTGGTTTGAGAGCCAGTTGTTCATTTCTGGATTGTTCCAAGTTGTCTTGTTGCAGTAGAACAGGATCAGGACCAGTCTTTTCATGAGAGATTCCCCCTGTCAAGTTGCATGGGGTTGTTGGACCTATTCCATCACATGTTCCATCTCCCATGGGTGCTTCAATGTAGTCATTGCTCCTCACCAGTCCAAGCTCCTC
>ML248088.1:0-33094 GCA_005239495.1 Nicotiana undulata
CTTTAGCTCCTTAGGAGCCATACGATAAGGGGGAATGGAAATAGGCTGAGTATCTGGAGCCAACTCAATATAGAAGTCAATATCTCGATCTGGAGGCATGCTTGGAAGATCCGAGGGAAACACATCCGAAAACTCTCGAACAACAGGTACTGGATCAAGGGTAGGAGACTCGGCGGTGGTGTCCCGCACATAAGCAAGGTAAGCCAAACAACCCTTCTCGACCATATGTCGAGCCTTTATGAAGGAAATAACCCGGCTGGAGGCACTAACGGAAGAACCTCTCCATTCTAGTCTAGGTGACTCAGGCATGGCTAAAGTGACTGTCTTGGCATGGCAATCTAACACAGCATGATAAGGAGATAGCCAATCCATGCCTAGGATAACCTCAAAATCAATCATATCCAGCAATAAAAGATCTNTACCACCACAGAATCACCCACAGGAGTGGACACATATATAGGAGAATACAAGGACTAACGAGGGATATCCAGAAAATGAGAAAATAGTACGGAGACATATGAATACGTGGATCCTGGATCAAATAGTACTGAAGCCTCCTTACCACATACTGAGATAATACATGTGATTACGACGTCTGAGGCCACTGCATCTGATCGGGCCGGAATGGCATAAAATCTGGCTGAGGCTCCTGAAGACTGAACTTCCCCAGAGTGAACAGGGACTAACTGACCTCCTCCTTACTGGCCTCCCCCTCTAGGACGACCCCTGCCGACCTGTCCTCCACCTCGAGGCGGTCGGACTGCTTGTGCTGAACTCCTAGGCTGATAACTCTGCTGCACTGCCTTGCCCCGATACTTGGGACAAAACCTCATGTATGACCCGTCTCCCCACACTCGAAACAACCTCCTGGTGCTACAGCCTGCTGCCCGAAAGAGGAAGAACCCTGAATAGCTGGAGGGCGGTGTGAACCCTCTGGTAAGGCACTGAAATAGGATCTAGTGGATCTCTGATGACTGGAATAACTGATGGGTGCACCCTGGGTGGCTGGGGGGCGATAGGAACGCTCTGGCATAGCGCCGAACTAAGGTCTCGCTGAAATACCCTTGGAAGGTAGTGGAGGTGTTGAATATGAGGGCCTACTGAACTGGACGCCTCCGAACTGACCTCTACCCCTAGCTGGAGCACCCCTGAAGTCACTTGTGAACCTGGCTCTCTTGTCCTGCTGACCTGGCTGACCCTGCTCCCTGCTCCTCATACGGTAATCCTCAATCCGTCGAGCTATCTCAACTACAAGCTGGTATGAGGTACCCATCTCTACCTCTCTGGCCATAGAGGCCCTAATACCTGGATGCAAGCCTGCCACAAACCGCCGCACCCTCTCGGCATCAGTAGGAAATATCATAAGGGCATGGCGAGACAACTCGGAAAATCTAGCCTCATAATCAGTCACTGACATCTGCCCCTGCTCTAGTCGCTCAAACTGACCCCGTAGCTCCTCCCTCTCAGAAGGTGGAATGTATCTGTCTAGAAATAGCTGAGCGAACTGATCCCAAGTGACAGGAGGAGAATCTGCTGGCCTGTTTAGAATATATGACTGCCACCACCTGCGAGCTTTGCCCTTTAACTGAAATGTGGTGAAATCCACTCCATGGGACTCCAAAATCCTCATGTTGTGCAGGTTTTCCCTGCACCTATCACTAAAATCCTGAGCATCCTCTGCCCGCTCTCCCCCCAAGACTGGAGGGCGGAGTCGGGTCCATCTATCCAACATCTTTTGTTGGTCACCCTCTGCGACTGGCCTAGGCTCTGGGGATGCTACTACGGGCTGAACCCCTCCCACAGGCGCTGTGCCCGGGGTATGACGTGCTGCTGCTGCTACCTAACCTATGGCTTGAGCGGTAGGAGTCTAGACTCCCCCTCCCGCCTGAGAAGTAGCAGGGTCGGCTGAAATAAACCAGCCTGAGACAAAGTGTCCATGAATCTCAGCATACAGCCCATGAACTCCTGGAAGTCTGGCCCCGTCATGAAATCCACTGAAGCAGGTGCTACTGGAGGCACCTCACCCAGCCCCTCCATAATAGGGTCCTCTGGTGGTGCCACTGGCGTAGCTTTGGGACGCCCTCGTCCCCTGCCTCGAGCAGGTGCTCTGCCCCTGCCTCTACCCCGACCTTGGGCAGCCGAGGCAGCAGCCTCTCCCGGACCAGGAACATTGGATGCACGCGTCCTCACCATCTGTGAGAGAATAGAAGAATAAGTTTGAGTACATCATAGATTGCACGACAGGATATGAATAAAGGGAAGTTTCCTAACACCCCATAGCCTCCTGAAGATAAGTACAGACGTCTCTGTACCGATCCGCAAGACTCTACTGGGCCTGCCCGTGACTCGTGAGACATTCGTGAACCTAGGGCTCTGATACCACGTTGTCACGACCCAAATCTCGATTCAGGTCGCGATGGCGCCCAACGGCGAGGTTAGGCCAGCCAATATAGAAACACTAAGTGTTACCATTCCCCGTTACGCAAATTTTCTGTTTCAACCAATTTTTAAACAGATATAAACATGATAATGGCGGTGATGTGAAATAAAACTACAAGTGCGTAAAATCAATCAATAGGCATGTCGCATAACATATGTACAGCCAACAACCCAAAATATACACCACGTGTGTGCTAGGAACTAGTGTCACGAGTGCCACAGGTAACTACTGAATATACAATGACTACAATATATACAGGGTCTCAATCTGAATGAAATGGACAGAGAATATAACAAAAGAACTCCAGGGTGCTGCTAGGAAGTCGCCAGGAAAGCAGATCACCGTGAAGTATGACCATGCTATCAATATCTAGCACCGGCCTAATAATCAGATGTACCAGCCTCCGGACCTGTACAGTCAAGTACAGAAAAGAAAAGAAAGTGCAGCATGAGTACATATTAAATAAATATGTACCCAGTGAGTATCCCGCCTAAACTCGAAGAAGTAGTGACGAGAGGTCGACTCGATACTCACTAAGGTCCAGCAGTGATAACATATGATAGAATATGATGAAATACAGTAGGCATGTCAGGGAAATAAGCAACAAGTATATATATCAAAAGCAGAAAAAGAATCCAAACAATTTCTGAACTAAACAATAAAGCATTTTCAAGGTAAGACCACCAAATGAAACAAAAATCACAAATTCTTAGATCCGCTGTGGCATACGGCCCGCTCCCATAAGGTACCTTCTACACTCGCCATGGCGTACGTCCCGATCCCATATTCATTTCAATTTCTTTTCAACATTGTCGTGACGTACGGCCCGATCCCATATGTTTCATAATTTCTCAACACTGTCGTGGCGTACAGCCCGATCCCATATATATTCAATTACTTTCAACACTGTCGTGGCGTACGGCCCGATCCCATATATGTCACAATTCTTTTCAATTTTTTCGTGGCGTACGGCCCGCTCCCATATATTTCACAATTCTTTTCAATTCTGTCGTGGCGTACGACCCGCTCCCATATATTTCACAATTCTTTTCAATTCTGTCGTGGCATACGGCCCGCTCCCAGATATTTCCCAATTTCATTTCAATTCAGCCTCAGAAGAATAACATGTTGCAAAACATAATTTAATAGTACACATGGCGTTACAATAAATCATATGAAGCATTACAAGGAAAACATATCAGGCATTACAAGAAAGGCATATAAGGCATTACGAGAAAAACATACAAGGCATGATGTGGGCCTAACTACCCGGACATAACAATAAAAAGCACCTGGGGGAAGGAGTCTGCACCAGCGGTCCCGCTCCTGCGGCCTGGAACTCGCACCTGCGGACTTTGCGCAAGGGGGCTGAGGTCGCGCCTGCGAATGGTTTTCCGCACCAGCGAACCCGCCCCTGCGAAATTTGTTTCGCACCAGCAAAGGATCTGCACCTATGAGGCTGGGACCGCAGGAGCGGTCCCGCACCTGCAGCTGGGCAACCGCACCTGCGGTCACACCAGCAACAGCTGCACCAGCAGTTGTTTTAGCTGGTTTTTGGCCTCGTGTGTTGTCTGGGAGGCACCTGGGCTCACCCGAGCCCCCGTCCAAATATACCAACAAGTATGTATTCATGATACAGACTCGCTCGAACTTCCGGAACATGGAAAACAACAATGAAACTCAAAATTCCACCCCAAAACCAAATTGAATCAAAACTAAGAACTTGAAATTCTAGAATTCACTTCAATGCGCTGAACTGGCCTAAACTACTCGGAATGACTTAAATTTTGCAGACAAGCTATAAATGGCATGACGGAACTATTCCCGGTCTCGAAATTTTATTCGGACCTCGGGAACATAAAATCACATTCCAAACCAAATTTCAAATTCTATGAGATTTTCTCAAAACTTCATTAACTCTAAATTCCTCATTTTGATCCGAAACCAATCCAATCAAGTTCGTTCTTACCAAATTTCACAAATAACTTAAATAACACATATTGAACCTGTTCCGAGCGCCGAAATCATAATACAAGCCCGGCAGCACAGGTTTCACATCAAGGTTCATTTTCATAAGCCTTTAATATTTTTATAAAACAATTTTCTTTGAAAATTCATTACTTGGACTTGGGTCCTCGGAATTCGATTCCGGGCACACGCCCAAGTCCCATATTTTCCTACGGACCTTCCGGGACCGTCGAATCACGGATCTGGGTCCGTTTACCAAAAACGTTGACCAAAGTCAACTTTATTCAATTAATTTATCAAAAGTTTAACTCTCAATCAAGTTTTCACATAAAGGATTTTCGGCTACCCGCCCGGGATGTGCACGCACATCGAGGTGAGATTAATAGAGGCTTTGGGGCCTTGGAACACAGTCAAAATTAGATGCACATAAGATGACCCCTTTTTGAGTCATCACAATGACGGTCCAATCTCATCTCATACTTTGTGACTTTTGTCCATCTATTGTTGATTCACCTTAATATTGATCTACAATATATCACTGATAACTTGAAACTTCTTACGTAATACTTTGTCGCTAGGGCTTACGTTACCTCAAGGAATATCCGAAGTGATTCCCATAATCGTCTTTCATAGTGTCTCAATGTGATTCACCTAATGGGGGTATCCTAAATTCGTGCCGCCAGCGAAATCTTTTCTTCTTCTCTTCTTTTTTTTCTTCAATTCATTATTCAAACGAAGGCCCAAACATTATCCTTTATCTGTCACAATTATACCCTCATTTTATTCCCAAGTCAGCATTTCATTCCTTCTAAATGCTATTAATCTTCGACTCTTTTGAGTTCATTCAGGTTATAGTGAGCTTTGTAAAACTTAGAGAAACCGTCTGCTCTTCTTGTTTTCGTTGGCTTAAAATTAGGACTTATCCATTTTCGTTACCTTCTAACTCGCCCTTTCTTATCCTTACTCCTATTTTCTAGAACCTTATTGCTTCACCATACAATAGCTTGCGACCTACACATATCTATTTATATTACTTGCAATCTTTCAACTTTCTTGCATCATAGATTACCTTATGTCGTTCTGGAACATCACACGAGATATCACATCGTCTCTAACTCTTCTTTAATCTCTTATTAGACCTTTCGGTACTTAGAAACCATAGGTTGGAAGATATGCCACTGACGACGCTGCCAGCATTCCTGGATATTGAATCCCCATGCTTCTAGCCTTCTGTCTGAAGTATGGACTATTCACAGCCTTCTGCATTTGAGTATCTCGTACGTTATTCCCTTTACCTTACTTACTTTAAAATCTTGCATCATGTCTTTTTTCTCTTTCAGGACCTCCCTTCCACATAGGTATAATTCACGTTCATAACTTGAAGCTCTATTATAATACCTGCACCGCTAGTGTATGCACAATCCAAGTAGGAGCTTCATGTGACTTCTTATAAGGCTGGTACTCTTCAGTTGGCTTCTTCGTAGTGACGTTATAAAATATGGCTACTGTATTATATCTCTTATACATCTGCTCTGTAGGAGTGATCCCGAGGTCTACATTCTGTTGGTCCACTCCTGTTTTACTTAGTCAATGTAACTCTTTAGTTTCCTCTTCTTTCTGATCAGCCCTTATATAGGCTTAAGCTATCTTTCGATCTGCGGCTCCTGGTATTAGTTATTACTTTAGCCTTTCATAGGCGCTGAGGGATATTCATGATAAAATCCTTTAACAATTCAATCTTTCGTCTATGACCAGGGATCAATTCTTTCTTCTAACGTAAACCAGAATATTCTATGGCCGTATATGTTGCAGGTATAAAACTTCAAACTCTTAAGTGTGTTCATAATGTCACCATCTCGGGATCATTGTTCGAATAATTCTTTTCGTTCCTTCTTAACTTTCTTCAACGTAAGCTATTATTTTTCCTGGTCCTTTTTCCCCCTTGTTGCGTGCATACTTAGCTTGCCATAGTTCCTACGCATACCAGAGTTTTCATGCAACTCGTATGATCTCTCGAATATTAGTTTTAATTTTACTTCCCATTCATTATCCACGGTAGGTGCCACTTGCTCTGGAGTGCTTACAATGTTGTTGTGAGACTGTTGTTACACGAGCATTTCCTCTTTAGGTCGTTGTGCTTAGGTTGAAGCCTTCTTCCTTATTTCCTCAGCTAGTTTCCCATTATAGTACTTAGGGAGAACCCTATGACTCTTGTAAAGATGTGAGCTTATTACATTGTATACCCGATTGAATTTTTTTTTTGTTGACATTCTTCCTCGCCTCTAATTATTCATAGTTACTTACCTCCACACCCTTGTGCTTGTACAGTTGCTTCTGAACTAATATTTTGACTTCCTTTAGAGTTACATTCTCTTTTATTTTCGCAATACTCATATGGTACCTTTTACTATCCCAACTCTTATATGAATATTTCTCAAGGTCATGATGTCATAACCGTAGAACTGAATTTCCCATGTTGGGGTTCATTCTGTTTATCTTGCACAATCTATTGATTTGTCTGTATCCTTTTGTCTAGCCATAACTAGGCCCTTCCTGAATCAACTTACTAACTACTCGTTGTCCCACTCCCATATCAATATACCGTGTAATCTTTCTTGAGTAATTTCCTTTGTCTTAACTTACGTCTCGCATTGGTTCCTTATCTATCACTAACATCTCGGGCAGGGACCCTTATTCCCTCTCCTTGACGTCGTGTTTGCATAATGTTCTGGAATTGCAGCATACATGTAGGCTTTGAATAAGTGTAATCTCATTTTTATCGCATTTTTCCTTTACCATTCCATAATTACTAGAATCACTTAATTCTTACTTAACGCCACATCACATAATATTCCCCCCTTTTAGGGGAGTACTGAGACTTGAAGCTATGACGACCTGCCTATAGATGTTTTTCCTCTTCATATTTGGCGTCCTTTCACATCACCAATGACCCTTACTTGCCTTGCGATAATCCTTCTGTACCAAGGATAACAAAATTCCCTACTCGCGAGGGTGACACTTAATGTAACTGGTACCTACAGTCCCTTAAGCTTAACTTTGCTTACATTACTTGCTTTAGGGAAGCGTCTTCCAGAACAACCATTCTCTGATTTTCTCCTGAATCTTCTTCTATTGTCCATTATACTACTGCTGGAGTGAAATCTGAAATTCTCATGATGCCGATTATTATCAAATCACTCAGTCCCTAATTCATGTTTAGTTTATCTTGTTCACCAATCCATATTGGTTTCTATTATTTTGGGGTTTTTAACTTTTCCTTCAGGTAGTCGCGTTGGAGTCACGAACTTATTTCTTGAAATGAGGATATGACTTTATGGACTATACTCTTTTGTTGTCTCAAAGCCTATCACCTCTTGTCTTTTCCTTTACTTGACTATAGTTTGTAATACTGTCATCTTTTTTATCTACTGTCGTCATCCATGTATCATATCATACCCATAATGCATTATTAACTCTCTTCTTACTTCCCGCTGGCATTTATATCTATTTTTTTTTTCAAAAACTTGAACAAGACATTCTTTTGCTTTTAGCTCCCCTTGCTCCACCTACTGGCTCTTCAGGTTGCCTAACATTCTTTCTCTACTAGGGATGGGAGCAATACCAAAGTAATATTTATCCCTTCGAAAATGTCAACCAACGCATACTTTCTTTCTCGTGTAAGAGGAGACATATTGGAAGTATGGATCAGTATATGGATTTCTTAGAATTGTTATGAGGAAGTAAGTAGTTGCATATTTGTCATAGTATAGTATCTTCTGGTCTTTCTCGAGTCCTGTACCTTTCTATGCCATAATACCTTCTAATAATACCTTTACCGTTTCAAAAGATGACCAAATGCGGACCAGTAATATCCAGGAAAAGATGCCACAATTGTGCAGTAACTTGGCAGTGCAAAAACAAATAAGAGTGGCTTTTTGTTTGTTTCCCATGTAGGAGGCATTTACTTCATAGAACCAGCCATCTTTCTTGTAGATTCTCTGAATATAAGTTTTAGTAGAACTCCAAAATGTCCTCCTTGATCTCCTCTGTTTCTTTCTTTAATACTCCATTGACGTCCAATCTCCCAATGTAATTGTATTCAAACCTTCCATTCATCATCTGGGTTACTCTAACCGCAGCCAGATCCTACCATCTTGTCTTTCTCTTTAAACCATATCCGTTAGCTCCCATAAAGCATGACTGAGATAGGTGCGGCCGACCGTATGTACATCTATTACTATTGTAGGTATTCAGAATGCTTATATCTCTTTTCCTGAATGGTAAATAAGGATAATATTTGTTAACTGGGTACCTCATACCCTTCTTCACCTCGCTTCTTTTACTTGTTACAACTCGTCTCTAACTTTCGACTCCGTCATTCCTTTTTACCGTAAGACCAGATTAGTATTCTTTCCTAAAAACACCTTATCAAGAACCGTACACCTTTTAATATATGCATTATCAGCTGAAGACTTCTCATTTACTCATCATAAGCAATATGCGAAAATCGAGTTCCTCTAACTCAACACTTTCACAACTATATCTCTTATCGATCATCTTTCTGAATGTAGGCATCGTCTTATTAGTAATAGAAGTTCGGAATTTGAATTCTTATAAATGAGCTCTACCACACAATCTAGAGTAAGAAGAAAGAGTGACAGTCCTCAATGCCCTGTAGCCTCCTGCTTATAAGTGTGGTGCACGACACACCCATAAACAAAACTCTACTAGACACGGCTTGTAGACTTCCTAGGACTGATACCACTTTTGTAACGACCCAAACCGATGTGCCGCGATGAGCACCCGGTACCTTACCCAACCGAGTACCAACGTAACATATCTTTCTTACTATATCATTACATACACATGACATACGGGCCTAATATGCCAATATAATCCTTTATAAACTCGAAACATAGGTCGGCCAGGCCGTACAATCCTTTATATACACAACATATGTCTACAAGCCTCTAAGAGTACATAAATGTCATAAAGGTTGGGAGAGAGTCCCGCCATACTAAAAATTTCACGTCTAAATCATACTAACCAAACAAGCTACTCCGAAGCAAATGGAGTGCACCAACATCTTCTGCTGAGCTAATAGCCTACTTGGAGGGCTCTCGACCTGTCTATCAGGACCTGCGGGCATGAAACGCAGCGTCCCCAGGCAAAAGGGACGGCAGTACGAATAATGTACCGAGTATGTAAGGCACATAAATAAATACGTAAGAGACATGGATGACATATAGAGTACATGACTCAACCTGTATGTCTGGATAATTCTGTAAATAATAAATCATTTTTAGCATCATGCATATGCGTATGAATGTCATGTCGTGCATAGGTATATGTTTCATAACATCATCAGCCTCTGAGGGCATCCCATCATATCATATCGGCCACTGTGGGCAAAATCATCATCGTATACCAGTTGATCAGGTAGTGGTGCGTATATAACACCATAACCTTTTCCCATATGCCATATACATATACATACATATATACGCGTATATAACGCCGTTTGAATCATATTTCAGCCATTGTGGGCAATATCATCATCATATACCAGCTGATCAGGTGGTGGTGCGTATTATAACGCCATAACCTTTTTCCCATATCTCATATGCATATATTTACATATATACGCGTATATAACCCCATCTGGTCATGGGTCAATGCACATGTATGAAATGCATGAAAAGTACGTAATAATCTCAATATTCCTTCCGAATAAACTTTTCCAACTGCGTATTATTCTGAGACCCATGAACAGAAAATAATAATAATTCTCATGGGGAATCAAGAATATAGACACCCCTACTATTTCTATGAATAGAGTAATTTATAGAAACTGTGTATTTGCTCGTTTCTTTAGTATAATTTGGACCATGCCAAAAGAAAGAAGGAATGGCCTTAACATACCTGGAGTAGAGAAAAATCCGTATGAATTTCCAAATCCCTCGCCTTTGTTCTTGGCTTTGCCTTTCTGTATAATTTCCTTACCATGTGAAGTTTGGTATTAATTCAAGATAAGTAAGTATCATTCTTGGCTTAGCATTTCATATGTCTCCATTACCAAATGGAGTTCCGTATTACTTCAAGAGAAGTGACTGTATGTCTCCATTACCAAATTGAGTTTGGTGTTAATTCAAGAGGAGTGAGTATCATTATTGGCTTATCTTCCATATAACCCATATATTGCATAAAGATAAAACTTCTTTTGGAGTCTCATCCGTCCTCTTCTTTATCCAAACCATGAAGCTTAGCAATTTCAAATGAATTCTTTAAAATGGTTAGTTAGTAGGTCCTACTAGTTAGATGACTTGGCCACAAATCTCACCATGTTTTGCCACCTTGATATGTGACTTTAAGAGTCACAATTTGAAGCTAATATTGATTCCACGTGGGGTGGGGGTGGGAAATTTAATCTTATCCTATAGTTAATTAACTAATTAGGTAATGTCCCGCTACCCGGTAATTAACTAATAACCCGCATAATTAAGAACTGTCTTCACTTACTTAAAATACTATTCATTTTTCACATACCTTATACACCTTATTATCATGGTCATGTTGTACTTCGTGCGGCACTAGTCCATAAATACCGAGTATTTTAGCTCGGGCCGTATTTTATCCCAACATGCCAAACTTGGACGGAAATTCGTTTTCTTTGACTTGATCCCCCTCTCACCTTCATGAATTTTCTTATCACTTGTTTGAAATAGCATAATCCTTAAAATTTCCAAATAATCTTTTCCTTAGACCGATGTCAATTACCTTACGACAAATTCAATCTACAATGCTACAGGGTGCAACATCGTCATAATTTAATACTGCAGGACGTAATATTGACGTAATATTGCGAGGTGTAACAGTCTATGTGTTCGCATAGAGTAAATCTCAAGCCATTCCCCATTGTTCATTGTGTTCGCATGGGTTACCATGCATTCACATAGAGTAAAAACTAAGACACCAGATACAACCCACACAGCAGATTTTCTAAGTTCCAAATCACCCTGATGCCTATCTGAAACTCACCCGAGTCCTCGGGGCTCCAAACCAAACATGCACACAACCTCAAAAACATCATACAGACTTATTTGTGCGATCAAATCGCCAAAATAACATCTTAAACAACGAATTTAGCATATAAATCAAAGAAAAATCTCAAAACTTCCAAAGTATCAAATTTCACAACTACGGGTCCGAATCACGTCAAACGACCTCTGTTTCTTACCAAATTTTATAGGCACAACTTAAATATCATATTGAACTTGTACGGGGCTCCGGCACCAAAATACGGGCCCGATACAATAAATTTCAAATATAACCAAATTTCCAAAAACTCTTATATTTTCAGAAAAATAATTTCTTTCAAAAATTCATTTCTCGGGCTTGGGACCTCGGAATTCGATTTCGTGCATACGAACCCTCCGGGACAGTCAAATTATGGGTCCTGGTCCGTTTACCCAAATTGTTGGCCGAAGTCAACTTAAATTCAATTTTAAAGGCAAATTTAGCATTGTTTTTCTCAGTTTTTCATATAAAAGCTTTCCGGATATACGCCCGGGCTGCGCATGCAAAACGAGGTGAGATAAAAGGAGGTTTTCAAGGCCTCGGAACACCGTATTAACTTATAAAACAAGGGACGACCTTTTGGGTCATCACATTCTCCACCTCTAAAATCATACGTTCGTCCTCGAACGGACATAGAAAAGTACCTAAATTGGGGAAAAGATGGGGATAACGGCTCCGCATATCAGACTCGGACTCTAAGGTAGCTGCCCTGGCAGGCTGACCCCTCCACTGAACACGAATCGAAGGATAACTCTTCGATCTCAATTGACGAATTTGCCAGTCTAATATGGCTACCGGCTCCTCCTCATAGGTCAAATCCTTGTCCAACTGGACAGTACTGAAGTCTAACACATGGGATGGATCGTCGTGATACTTCCGAAGCATAGATACATGAAACACTAGATGCACAGCTGATAAATTCGGCGGCAACGCAAGTCTGTAAGACACCTCTCCCACTCTGTCAAGGATCTCAAATGGACCAATCTACCTGGGGGTTAGCTTGCCTTTCTTTCCGAATCTCATCACGCCCTTCATGGGAGACACCCGAAGCAACACCCGCTCTCCGACCATGAATGCCAAGTCACGAACTCTGCGGTCGGCATAACTCTTCTGCATGGACTGAGTTGTATGAAGTCTATCCTGAATGATCTTTACCTTATCCAAGGCATCCTGCACTAACTCCATACCCAGCAACATAGCCTCTCCCGGCTCAAACCACCCCACCGGTGACCAACACTGCCTACCATATAATGCCTCATAAAGAGCTATCTGAATGCTTGACTGATAGATGTTGTTATAGGCGAACTCAGCTAAAGGCAAGAACTAATCCCAAGAACCTCCAAAGTCAATGACACAAGCTCGAAGCATATCCTCCAAAATCTGAATAGTACGCAACCCTATGCTCATCTCAACCCGCTTGCCCAACTCACACTGAACTGCCCTCCAGAAATGCAAGGTAAACTGCGGACCTTGATCAGAAATAATGGACACGGGCACTCCATGAAGACGAACAATCTCCCTAATGTAGATCTCTACTAATCTCTCCGAAGAATAGAAAGTTGCCACCGGAATGAAATGCGCTGACTTGGTCAGCCTATCCACAATGACCCATACTGCATCGAACTTCTTCTGAGTCCGTGGGAGCCCAACAATGAAATCCATGGTGATACGCTCCCACTTTAACTCAGGAATCTCAATCTTCTGCATCAATCCACCAGGTCTCTGATGCTCATTCTTTACCTACTGACAATTCAAGCGCCGAGCTACATACGCCATAATATCCTTCTTCATCCTCCTCCACCAATAATGCTGCCGCAAATCCTGATACATCTTTGCGGTGCCCGGATGAATGGAATACCAGGAAATATGGGCCTCCTCTAATGTTAACTCACGAAGTCCATCCACATTGGGCACACAAATACGGACCTGCATCCGTAAAACTCCATCATCACCAACTGTAACCTGCTTGGCACCACCGTGTCGCACTGTATCCCTAAGGACACACAAATGAGGAGCATCATACTGTTGATCTCGAATACGATCAAATAATAAGGAACGAGCAACTGTATAAGCTAGAACACGGCCGAGCTCAAAAACATCCAATCTCATGAACTGATTGGCTAAAGCCTGAACATCCAAAGCAAGCGGTCTCTCCCCGACCGAAATATAAGCAAGACTACCCATATTGGCTGACTTCCTACTCAAAGCATCGGCCACCACATTGGCCTTCCCAGGATGATATAAGATGGTGATGTCATAGTCTTTCAACAGCTCCAACCATCTTCTCTGCCTCAAATTCAACTCTTTCTGCTTGAACAAATATTGCAAACTCTTGTGATCAGTGAACATCTCGCATGACACGCCATATAGATAATGCCTCCAAATCTTCAACACGTGGACAATGGTTACTAACTCCAAATCATGAACTAGATAATTCTTCTCGTGGACCTTCAACTAAGGTTGTAATATGGGTCGGGCCCTTTATTAAACGGGCTAAACGGGTCCGGGTTTTGGCGGGCTTGGGTCAGGCGGGCCCGGGCCAAACGGTCATAATGGATGGAATCGGCCCACTATGGGCCTAAGCCCACATGGGCCCGGGATAAGTGGGTTGGGCCCACAGGCCTAAACGATCCGGGCTATTTTTTTTAAAAAAATTTTATCTAAGGCAATTTCTTGTAAATATGTGACATAAATCTTGTAATTCAAATTTAAACACAAAAAATAGTAAAGAGATATTCAAACTTGCACTAACATTGCATAATAAATTAATAATACTTCAAATTAATTTAACAAACTACAACATTAAGCATAATACGTCTAATAATTTTAAAATAACACAAGTTTGAAATAAACTTAAAATCTTAAATACGAATGTCTTGAGGACGCGCTTGACAATACTTTAGTGTATGCCTCCTTAAAGGGTCTGTGCCCTCTAACTTTGCACGTCGAGTGTAGAATCGACCACAGTACTTGCACGTTACGGTATAAGTTTCTTCATTTTCTTCTACCACATTATAGTATTCCCGAACAAATGGGGTAACTCTAAAATCATCAGGCATGATTTAACTTGAATAGAGAATTTGAGTTTAAGAAATGAGAGAGATTGATGATTTTGTGAGTAAAAATGAAAGAATGAGGGGATATTTATAGTTGAGAATAGGGAAAAAGTATAATTATAGAAATTTTGGGGTTAAAACAAATTTTTGGGGGCCAAATGGCTAATTTTTGAAAAAGCCAAACGTCTAGTATTTGAAATTATAGTCGTTGGCTATTTTAAACAAAAAAACAATTATGTAATTATATTATATTATCTAAGGCAATTTATTGTAAATTATATTATATAATTATGACTTATGTCTTGTAATTCAAGTTTAAACACACAAAAAAATGTAAGCAAATATTCAAGGAAATGCCTTATAATTTTTATTAATACGACATTTAGAAAAATGAAAATATCTTTCTTAGTCTTCCTCCCCCCAATGGAATGAGCACAACAAGGTACTAATACCACCATTAAAATGAACAAAACTAATCAAGATGTGTCAAAATACAAGTTACATATTAATCTACATATTATCTTTAACAAATTTCATAAATCCTTCAAATTTCATAAATCATTAAAAGGAACTAGACAAGGTAGGAGTTGGAACATTTGGTCTAGCATGATCTAATGCAAGTTGATAAGCATTATAAATTATTTGAGCATTTGATTTAATTGAGTCTTTTTCATCTTTAAGTGTAGCATATTCTGCAGGTGAAAGTGGTAAAGCATTATAAATTTGAGTATACCAATAGTGAGAACCCCCTAGTTTCATGGTAGGATTTAACATGGTTGCAACACCATAAAGAGTGGAGATAGGAAAAAATATTTTTTAAACTTATCTTTCATATCCTTAATAGCACATTGGTAAATTGCCCCACCCTCTGAAAATTGAGTAAATAATTCTGCAAGTGCAGAAATATAAACTAAACAGTTAGAAATAGTAGCATAATATTGCCCAGATAATTCATTTGTAGCAACATGAAAATGTTCTAAAAAATCTAGAAGAATTTTAACATTAGCCCAATCTTGATTTGTAAGGTGACCATCATCATCATCATCATCACTAACACGAGCATTATACGTTGCCATTATTGGGTTTCTATATTCATATGCAACAACTAAACTTTCATACAAGTAATTCCACCTAGTCGGACAAGGTTTAGGAACCTTTCTTTCTCTAAGGCCAAATTCATCACATTTTTTATAATATTCTCTAACTCTACTTCTACGGTTTGAATAAAAAAGCCAATGAAAAGCGAATTTAACCTTTGCAATTTCAACATTTAAAGTTTTCAGACCATCACCAACGATTAAATGGTAAATATGACAAATACATCTAACATGGAAAATATTACTAAATACAGGATTTAGTGTAGTTGTAAGAATGCATATAGCATTAGTGTTACTAGAAGCATTATCCATTGAAACTGCCATTATTTTATCTCTAATGCAAAAACATCTACAAATATCTGCAACTGTCTTAGCAATAAACTTACATGTGTGACTTGAAGTAATTATTCTATAAGCAATAATGCGCTTTTGCATTATCCATTCATCATCAATCCAATGAGTGGTAACAGTAAGATAATCATAGTCATTACCACTCCTACCANTTTTATATCTATAAATATCAGCCTTTACGGTTGTGCGAGGCCATCCTTTATAAGTAGGATTAAAAATTCTTCTAATATAATGGACAAAGTGAGGGTTAGAGGGAAAACTATATGGTAAGCACATAACAGTAACCATTTTTGCCAATTCTTCACGATCTTTATTTGGATCGTAATATAAAATGCCACCGGTAACAGTGTTAATTCCCGGTTGAACTAGATTTGACCCGGTACTAGGGTTAACCTGAGTACCTACACTTGTCCCCTCCTGCCTAGCTTTTATTTGAAGATATCTAGCTTTATCATTAGGGTGTTTCAGTATGTGTCTAGTCAAACTACCCGTACCGCCACGTTCTCCAGTAAATTTATGAGCCATCAAGAGACCACAAGTTTTACACTTAGCCTTATTTTGATATCTTAGTTGAGTAAAAAAGTGTCAAACAAGATATGTTTTGCACCGTTTAGAAGGTTTTCTATTAAAAGTAGGGGTTACTACATGAGGGTCAGTCGGGGCATCATTTGGATTATTATCAGTTTGGTTAATATCAGGACTAGTAGGTGTATCATTTAAATCCTGTTGCGTTTCATCTAAATCATCATTTTCCTCATCATTTTCATCGATAGTTGGATTACCATAAAGAGTATTCATATATTCATCATTTAATTGTGAACCTGGTGTAATATCATGTATAAATTGATTATCGGTAAATTGAAAAAAAGGGTTATCACTATCAAGAATAACAGGTGGAGGAGGACGGGTAACAGGTCTTGGTCGGGGAGCCAGGGCCGGGGGAGTAGTAGTAGCTTGCCTACTAGATTCAACAATTTTAGATTTTCCCTTACCACCAAACATTTTTTTCAAAGAAAAGTCCATATTAATTATAAGAAAAACAAATTAAACAAACAAAACTATAATATTAAAACTTAAGAGTTGGAACGAGTTTACCGGATTGACAAACAACTTCTTGAAAATTGTATAATGTTGAAGACTTGAATACTTCAATTCACCAACTTCACAATTTTTCACAAATTACAATAATAAAGTAAGCAATAAAATTAGAGGGATTGATGATTTTGTGAGTAAAAATGAAAGAGTGAGGGGGTATTTATAGTTGAGAATAGGGAAAACGTGTAATTATAAAAAGTTTGGGGTTGAAATAAAGTTTGGGGGCCAAATGACTATTTTTAAAAATGCCAAACGGCTAAATTAAAGGGCCAACAGCTAGATTTTAAAATTCTGATCGTTGGCCATTTTTATAAAAAACATTAAAAAAAAAGAGTTGTTAGGCTCGTATGGCCCGTTTTGCCCGGTTGAACCGGCCCAGGCCCCTCTGCCGGTCCTGGGCTCACGGTTCCAAAATAAAGGCCCACCCCATATGGGCTTTGAGGCCCGCCAAGACCGGACCCGCCACAGGCCGGCCCGTTTAGCCCACAAGCCCACATGGGCCGCGGGCCCAGTCTGGTCCCAGGTCAGGCCCGGCCCACCTACCAGCCTACCTTCAACTGATGTGAAGTACATGCTATAACCTTGCCATCCAGCATCAACAGTGCACCAAGTCCAACCCGAGAAGCATCACAATACACAGTATATGGCCCTGAATCTGTGTGCAAAACCAACACTGGTGTCGTGGTCAAGGCTGTCTTGAGCTTCTGAAAGCTCGCCTCACACTCATCTGACCACTTGAACTAGGCACCCTTCTGAGTCAACCTGGTCATCGGGGCTGCAATAGATGAAAAGCCCTCCACAAACCGACGGTAATAACCTGCTAAGCCCAAAAAACTCCGGATCTATGTAGCTGATGTGGGTCTAGGCCCATCCTTGACTACTGAAATCTTCTTGGGATCCTCCTGAATACCCTCTGCTGATACGACATGACCCATAAATGCAATTGAACTCAACCAGAACTCACATTGAAAACTTAGCATACAACTGATTGTCCTTCAGAGTTTGGAGGACGACTCGAAGGTGCTCTTCGTGCTCCTCCCGGCTGCGGGAATAAATCAGAATATCATCAATGAAGACAATCACGAACGAATCCAAGTAAGGCCTGAACACTCGGTTCATCCAGTCCATAAAAGCAGCTGAGGCATTTTTCAACCCGAATGACATTACTAAGAACTCATAATGCCCGTATCGAGTGCAAAAGGTTGTCTTAGGGACATCGGATGCCCTAATCCTCAACTGATGGTAGCCAGATCTCAAATTAATCTTCAAAAATACCTTGGCACCCTGAAGCTGATCAAACAAATCATCAATCATCGGCAATGGATACTTATTCTTGATGGTAACCTTGTTCAATTGCCGATAATCTATGCACATCCTCATCGATCCGTCCTTCTTCTTAACAAACAACACCGGTGCACCCCAAGGAGAGACACTAGGCCTAATAAAGCCTTTATCAAGTAAATCATGCAACTGTTCTTTCAACTCCTTCAACTCTGGTGGGGCCATACGATATAGTGGAATAGAAATGGGCTGAGTTCCCGGAGCCAAATTAATGCAAAAGTCAATATCCCTGTCGGGTGGCATACCCGGCAGGTTTGCCAGAAACACCTCTGGAAACTCACGGACAATGGGCACAGACTCCATAGAAGGAACCTCGGCACTGGAATCACGAACATATACCAGATATGCCAAACACCCCTTCTCGACCATGCGTCGAGCCTTCATATATGAGATAACCCTGCTGGAAGAATGACCAGGAGTCCCTCTCTACTCCAGTCGAGGCAGTCCCGGCAATGCTAAGGTCACGGTCTTGGCATGACAATCCAGAATAGCATGATAAGGCGACAACCAATCCATCCCCAAAATGAAATCGAAATCTACCATATCAAGGAGTAGAAGATCTACATTGGTTTCAAGACCCCCAATAACCACTACAAACGAATGGTAGACACGATCTACCACAATAGAATCACCCACCGGTGTAGACACATATACACGAGTACTCAAAGAATCACGAGGCATAATCAAATAAGGAGCAAAATATGATGACACGTAGGAAAATGTGGACCCCGGATAAAATAAAACCGAAGCATCCCTGCTGCAGACTGAAATCATACCTGTGATGACTGCACCGGAGGCCTCAGCCTCAGGTCTGGCTGGAATAACATAACATCGGGTTGGGTCCCACCAATCTAAACATCCCTGAGATGGCCTACTGTTGGCTGACCTCTACTTTTAGTAGCCTGGCCTCCACCTCTTACTGCATGTCCTCCACCTCTAGCACCTCGACCTCCACCCCTAGCTGGCTGAGGGGGTGGTGGAGCACCTGGTGCGGGAATCATAGCAAGAGAACCCTGGTGCTGAAAACCACTCGAGGCTCGGGGGAAAAATCTAACAATGTGCCCCGGGCCACCACATGTATAACAAGATCTCGGCTGCTGAGACTGCTGGCCCTGAAACTGTCCCTGTCGACCTGAGTAACCACTCTGAAAACTCTGGAGCGGCGGTGCACTGATAGGAGCTGGTGGTGCACTGTAGGGCAACTAATAAGAATATGGCATGTGGGAACCACGACTACCTGGAGCACTGCGAGATACCTGAAGTGCTGATTGAAACGGCCTAGGAGGATGGCCTCTACCAAAATAATCCCTGCCTCCAGATGAGGCACCACTAAATCGGCCAAAATAACGAGGCGTCTTGTCAGACCCCTGACCATTTCCTTGTGATAAAACCATCTCGACTAGCATGGCCACATTGGCCGCATCCTGAAAGGAAATATCACTCCCTGTCTCTCTGGCCATCTGCAGTCTAATCGACTGAGACAATCCCTCGATAAACCTCCCCACCCTCTCTCGGTCTGTGGGAAGTATCATAATAGCATGTCGGGCCAAAGTGATGTGCTTGGCCTCAGTCTTATTGACCAATCTGATTTGCATGCTACTTATGACGGTTGTCTCAGCATGTCGAATTTCTCTGAACCGATTTTGACCCATACAGTCAGTCCCTCCGCTTATCGAGGTCGTCTTTTGGTCGAGCTCGGTGAGCGTACTTCTTTAATCGTAATTCGAGAAATTCGGATGGGGAGGTCGACTAGTGAGGATCGGGGCTGAGGGTGTCGATCTTCGGGTCAAAGTGATATCCCCACAAGCCAAACTTGAGCAGAGTTTGATCAGGGCCAATGACTCGAGCGGTGAGTTGATCGAGAAGATGGTAAAGTTGGAGAAGGCCGTTGAGGTCACGATGGCGGCATCGGAGGAGGTCATCTGCGTCCCCAGGACGGGCGATTCGGCCTTTGCAAAATGCCTTTTCTGATACTTCTTTTGGTTTGGAATGCTGACATTTTTATGCTTATTCTTGATATTATTATTATTATTATTTTTTTTAGCGTTTTCTTCGATTGATGTCTTCAAATGAATTCGGACGAGGAGGGCGAATTTTGGGGGCAGGAGCAGCTGGTATTATCCTTGCGTCTGGCCTTACCTTTGCTGCATAGACAATAAGCAGGCGGAGTTCAACAAGTGAGTTTAGTACTTTCCACTAACTGTGATGACCAAGTGACTTTTGTCTAAAGCTATTGGTGGAATGATTTCTAAGGTTATGATGACCGGAAAACCTGATTGGACATTCCCATCACCAGCCAAGTTTGGATCTTGCTTCCCTTAATAAAAATATCTTGCATAAAATAAAGCCGAATACATCTGTGAAACATCAACGTGTGTATGAGAAGTAACAATGTGAATAATTTTAAGAATTCCTCGGTATGACATCTATGCATTAAGAGGTTCCTGCACAAAGTATGTGGGACCTGTTCGGAGATGAAACCCACTCAAAGTCCCTCTTCGCTTTTGAAAGACCACTTTATTCTGTGACTTTTTAGGAGGGTCTAAATGGTTACAAAAAAGCTTAATACTTGAGATATTGCCCAATAATTAATGGAGTCGACTAATCTGTTGAAGTGTATGTATTTGATTATAACATGTGTGCTTGGATGGTCAATTATGCTCTTCATGACTTGAAAACATGCACATCCCCTTCAGAGGTGGTATTTTCCTTTGAGATCTTCTTGCTAGTTAGGTTCATAATTTGCAAGTTCATGCACACAGGAATTAAACAGCAGATGGAGCCCTTAATAGAACAACAAGAAATGTCAATCAATTCTGACAATCATAATGACACAGTTCCGGGGGAGAGAGTTGTAGATGATAATGAAATCAAAGACAATAGCAGTGAAGAGTTCCAGGCAGGTATAAGCAAGGATCCATCTTCATGTACCCAAAATGAAAATAGAATTAGTGGGGACACTGATGACGGGCATCCATCAAATGATGATGTCATCATTAATGAGACCCATATGCAGCATGATTTGGATGAGCGGAAAGCTAGTGATGATGCAGTAGTTGCTACTGAAGCTATATCTGGGCGAGAAGGCCGAATTTTTATTCGGGCGAGCAGGCCAAATTTTGGGCGAGAAGGCCGCATTTTTTTCCGGGCGAGTTGGCCGGATTTTTTATTCGGACGAGGCCGAATATATCTTGTATAATTGATGCAGTGTCGCTTATCCTTAAGGATAAAATAAGATTGTTGTAATGTAGACTTGACTCGCAAGTGAGCTTCATGCACTTATGCTTTGCTTACACGTATCGGAGGGATTTACATATTTTCCGGGTTGGCAATCCAGTCCCAGTCTATATGTTCTCGGATTTGTTTTGACGACGATTGTTCCTGTTCGCGTACTTGGGAAAATGCTCCTGCTTCTATTCCACTTAGAAAAACAGTCAGTTAAAACTAAATGAAATAGTTTGTTACCTCGATTTGATCGGTTGACGAGTGGAGGAGGGTGACCACGTTCCCTTCTCCGGTTATGCTTTTAGTGGCCGCTATCAAGGGATCATCCAATGACATGTCCGATGGGAGAGGCGGCGCCGGCGGTGGAGGAGCTTAACTTGCCGCCTTATTTGTACTGTGTAGCGGAGAAAGATGTTATAAAGGACACTGAAATGGAGTTTTACGAAGCTATAAAAAAGGGGGAAAGGGATGTAGAGCTGTTTATTAACAACGGAGTGGGACATAGCTTTTATCTGAACAAAATTGCTGTCGAAATGGACCCAGTAACTGATTCTGAAACTAAAAAGCTTTATGAAGCCGTAGCAGAATTTATCAGCAAGCATTAAAAGGAGAATATTTGTGGTTTTGGTGGCTGGATAGTAAGAAAGCATAATATTTAATGTAAATGAGCTGCACAACTTTATCAGGCGTAGGAACATCGTCAGTATTTCGTCCATAGCAAACTCCAACTTTGCTTGCTTTGCAAGTGCCAAGAATTATTAAGAGCAAACAAGTTGCAAAAGTTTTGATTGTAAATCCTCTTATCATTTTACTTCTTCTACTGCTTACAACTATTTTGCCTCTATAAAGTTCTTGCTCTTTCTTTACTGCTCAGCTCAGAGTTCTTATTTAGCTCAGTATATAAAAATAAAAATTTACACTCCTTTATTCGGCTAGATCTAGAGGAAACTAAAATTTTAATTAGAAAATTCTTACAGACGGCGTCAAATTGTTTTACCAAAAATGTGATAAACACTTCCATGAGAGATTTAACGAGTAAAATAGAAGGTTAATCCTAGTTAAGGATAACTAATTCAAGATTTGAGATGAATAACATGAGTAGAAAAATACAGCTGAGTATAAATGTTGGCAATGATTGTGGCCAGATTTAATAGTATGAAAAAAGATGCATCAAGTAACATTAAATGGCAATAAAATATAAATAAAGAAAAATATTCACCCGATTTTGAGTGAAACGGATCCTCTTTCATTGGATAAAGAAGAGTGATAGACCTCGGCCTTATAAGTCACTGCTTGGCCTCGGTCTTATTGACAAAATCCATTTCGCAGGCTACTCATGACGGTTGTCTCAGCATGTCGAATTTCTTTGAACTGATTTTGACCCATACAATATACATATAAAATATTATGTTTTAAAGGTATATAACATGTATTAAACACCATTTCTCGGAGTTTTTTTTTTACTTCTTTCAAATTTGAACACCCTTAAAAAAAATCCTGGCTTCGCCACTGGTATTAGCAACACCATAGCTATTAATGCATGCATTAGTATTGTTAAAGACAAAATTGTTCTTAAAGTCCCTTAAACAAAGAACATGGAGGCATTTTTGTTGTCACGACCCAAAATCTATGGGTTGTGATGGCGCCAGACACACTGTCAGGCAAGCCAATCCCTGAACCAGTTCAAACAACTTCATGCTTAACACTTTCAAAATCATGTCTTTTTCTGCATTTATAATCAAATAATAAAGCAAATGCTCGTAAACTAAATACGGCGGAAAATCCACTTAATCCAGTACAAGAAATACCACCACTTTCCCAGAACCCGGTGACACAAGTACATGAGCAATTTCTAAGAATTTATACAATTATACAACTCTTGTCCGAGAATTTAAATTGGACAAAGGTAATAAAGACAAAAGTGTAGGGACATAGAAGGGAGACTCTGCTAGCTGCGGAACGCCACCGGAACAATGCGACCTGAGTAAGTCTCCGAATTAATCACTGCACTATGAGGGTACCTGTGCAACAAAATGCACAGAAAGTGTAGCATGAGTGTCGCGCCCTCTTTTTCTATCGCAGGGTTAGGTATGGAGAGATCGGGTTGATGACATTCTGGACAACTCCTTAAAGGAAGAGGTTTAAGGAAGAGCCGCCACCTAACGATTTTTATGGTGCGTTAGGGCACCTAGAGTTGAGAAACTCATGAACTAGTTTGCGTTGCCAGAGATTGGGTAAGGGCTTGAAATTATCCCGAGGGGAAGGTATTAGGCACCCCTCAGGATCCACAACTGTGGGTCCCAGCCAATAAGTTTTGTGAATTTGGACGGCGAACAAGTAACAAATAAAGTTCACATATGAGGGGATTTAAAACAAGTATGAAAATCTTTAAAAGTTTTTGAATAACATAAACAGTTGAAAAGAAGTGTCCTAGGTTTAAAGTGATATGGATCACTTCAATGCACTACCCGGTATGTCACACCTCGAGGAGGCGGCTACACGTGGTATTAGCGCACCGGTCATCATATTCGTATTCTACCCTTCCCACCCCGTAAGGTTATTTAAAATGCGTGTGTTGGTCACGAAATCTTATTGCGTGCCATTACCCGTCCCATCCTATAAGTCCTGGAGGGTGATTAGGACCACTAATCCTACAATGTAGGAACTAGGCAGAACCCTTAGATTTAAAGGTCAAAATACTAAGCGACATACAAAACAAGTAGGACTGCACATATGGGGAACACATAGGGACAAATAAAGGCTCATAGATACCTCCACAAGTAGACATATAATTGGCACGTCTCAAACGCACTTAAGTCTCAATGACAGGAATTTAAAACAAGAGTTTCTGAGTAAATTCTGACAGTTTTAGTGAGAGAATATGTTTGAAAACTTAGTTAGTGAAAGCAGAAAGTTCAATTAAGACTGAATAATTCAAAGGAATGATTGACTTTCAGAAATGCAGTAGTTTAGAGGCAGCAGTAGGATTTAGAAGTACACAGCGACTTAGAATTCTCATTAAAGCATGATTTTGAGATAATATAATGACTCAAAAGAGAAGTGACTAAAAGGTACAGTAGCTTAACGTAGAGTAAGAGTCAGCAGTTTAAAGAGAGAGCTGTAATAACGGGAGTAGGTAAAATTGTTACAGAAAAAGATTCAAAATAGCATGATTTTGAGCAGAGTGGTGTAACTCTGAAACCCAGTAGTTTGAAGACATAATAGGACAGGAATCAGATACAATTCCGACAAAGAGGAAGTAAATGCATAGCTTCAAAGATTCTGTGATTAAAAGACTAGAGGAGTAGAGCGAACTTTTAAAAGAGATACAAAATAGAGTGAAAGGCATCAGAGTTCAACGTTTCAAAAGGACTGATTGATTTTAATATTAACACGCCAAGAACATAACTGGTTTTGTTTTTTATACGTATTTGGCCTAAAGTTTGCCTAGGCGTCGTATACATTGCCTATTTATTTCAAAGGGGTGTACATGCATATTTAGTCCTGATTTTAAGAGGTACAGATTTGCAGAAATGTTTCGAACAGTTAAATACATTTTTACGAGATTATTAGATTAACATGCTGATTCAGATGTTCAACAACTGTAACTCAAATAGATATGAAATCCTAAATGACAGGATATCTAATGCACATAGGGATACCTAAAACATGGCTTCTAAATGCTATGATTATGACAATGTAGTGATGGCATTCTATAGCAATCTCATTATTTATTTTTTATTTTTTTGCAATTATTAGTTGTGGTCATGGTTTACGAAATAAATATGATAACAGGCTGAAAGTAAAGGACCTAAATCATGATTTCTAATGACGGAAATGCATGTCCTAGACAGGTTATCTACTGCACAGATAAGTAAATAAAACCCTATAAGCATGTTTTCTACCCGTTTACTAGACTAAGCATGCATAGTCCCCATATTCACTATACAGCCCCAATATTCGTTTACAAATTATTACAGACCATAATAAATGAATTACAATAATAAGAAGGAAAATAGGAAGTTATTCTATAGGGAGCCTTCAATCAGGCCTTATCTCCCATGCTCACCACTCTCAATTCCACAGCCTTACATTATCCTGGGTGCGGCAAAGCTCCCAAAGGCCTTAGTAAAGGTTCCTGGCCAATACGAGAACCCAGCAAATGCCCATGGTCAAACAAGTGCAGTGTATAGTACCCTTACCTCAGTGTCTCAAGGTTCAGAGGGAACTCATGGTCCTTAAGCGATGCACACACTAAGGGGGGTGGAACCTAAAGGTCTAGGAATTGTGAAGTGCTTAAAAGAGATTAAGACAAGGGATTTTAAAATCACTTAAAGATTAACAGAAGAAAATAACTTTTGAAATAGGAAGTAATAGCACTAATCACAACTCAGTAGAGTTCCAAGCAAACGAACAAACAGGGAAAGGGATGCAGGGGTAACATGAGATTAGTTTTGAATAAAGGAGGCAACAACATCTAGTCAGAAAACAATCACAAGCAAAGACAGGGGTTGGGGACAGATAGTAACTTGCACATGATTGGTACTCAGAACAAATCACATATTACAGATGAGGGTACATTATTTACTAAAGAGAACATATAAGTGACATTTAGATAGGCAGCCAAAAATGGGATTAGTCATACATTCAAGGAGTCACATAGATTATGAAGACATCATAAAGACTGGTGAAGAGAGGCAACAAATTCATTAGAGTCATATGCAACAATCACAGACAGAATTTAGAGAGTTTAGATGATAGCAAATAACCAATTTCAATTACAAGTTCATCACACATGGAGGATAACTTCATGGAAGTAATAAGCAACTATACAACTGTTAAAGAGATCACAGAAGAGAGGCTGGGCAGTTGATGAAGGAGACATGCTAGACATGCAAAGGGGAAAAGAGACAGTAATCACATAGTCAAGTGATCCCACAAGCCTTAATGAACCATAGGGAATAGAGCAGGAGTCAGTGCTAAGCCTTAAATAATATTGAAACATGTTGCTTGGAATACTAGAAACATACCAGTTATGCAACCAAAGAGCAGCAGTAGGGTAGTGAACAACACAATATTAGCCTTGGCTTAGCAGCCGGCTAATAGTAAGCATCAAAGAGTAACAATACAGACAAGAGAGAGAGCCAAGAAGCAGAACACAAGAGAGTATTCTATAGAGAATTGAGAAAATGTTTGACTGCCCAATGTTAGTCTGTCTGTTATGCAAAAGATAAGGGAGTACTTATAATGCTGAAAACGAGTAAACAAAAAGGCAAGGAACAATGGCTTAACACAAGTATGGGAATAGTGTCCAATCAGTATCAATTAGGGATATGGACTCCCTTAATTAAGGAATCAAGTTCAAATGGACACAATCAAAGCTAAATAAGGAAAAGGAATCATTATAAAACTTATTTTACTATAATAAGAGTAATAAAGTATAAATCATGTATTAAGGCTATAACATACAATTAAGGAAGTCTGTATTAACATAAAAATAGGGCAGCGTACCAATTTTGAATTCTGAAAATAGGTTCAAGGAGATACCCTTGAAAATCACAGAGAATCAGTAATAAACAAAGAAAGTATCACATAGATAAGGAAGCAATTCAAAATCATAGGCATAGGGCATATATCACGAGTTTAACGGGTAATTACATAGAATCAGTGTAACAATCATGTGAACAATCAACAACGAGCAATCAGACTCGATAAATAACAGGTATCGAGCAAAATCTGTCAAACCCTAGCAGGAAACACAAAGCACATAGACCACACACGAAACCCAGAACACTCATGAAAGACATGCAAGCATGTCGAACAAGTAAGCATAGAGATCGAAAGCAAAAAATCAGAAACTAGGTTTCGATTAAGGATTTAGGGTTACAGCAAAGAATCAAACAAAGTAGAAAAGCCTCGAATAAACAAGCGAACATAAGAAGAATCTTAAAAAATAAAACTAAGGAATTAGGGTTTAAAATCGTTTAAGAGGGGTTCGAAGAACCCTAGCTCTTAGAAAACGAAAATCATTCGAAGAGTACCAGGTTTTTTAAGAAATGTAGATGAAAATCACTGAGATAAATGCAGATCTTAAGAGAAGTTGAAAGGTCAAAACTAGGGTTTCAGAGAGAACCCGTAGATAACTGAAAACCCTGGTGTAATACTCAGAGAGGGTGGTAGCCGGAACACCACCGGGTTAATCCTCGCTGGAGAAGGCCGGAAACACACAGGCAGAAGCCTCCATGGCCGTTCTGGCATGTTTGAAGTCTCAAAGGGTCTCAGAGACAAGGTGACAGGAGAACATAGCTTCATGGTGGTCGGTGGTTGAAGGGATGAGCCTGGGAGTAGCCGGAGATGAAGGCTGAGGCCACCGGAGAAGGTAAAGAGCCAGAAGATTCTAGAGAGAGAGGGCCGATAGAGAGAGATGAGAGGTCTCGAAAATGAGGGGTCTGGGGGGGGGGTTAGGTTAGAGTTTAATTAAGGTAGGTTAAGTCTGGACCGTTGATCTTGTGTGATCAACGGTTCAGATCAGACGTCGGGTTGGGCCGAGTAGGATTTTTAGTTGGGCTGGGTATTTTTGGTTTTGGTTTTGGGTTGTAATTGGGTTAATTAATTGGGTGGGTTTGGATTAAAATCAGGCTAGAAATTAAATGGGATGTGGCTAGTTATTAAATACCCATGAAAAAATAGATAATTAATTAAATAAAATAGCTAATAATTGTATGAAATGAAATTAAGTTAAAAAATAAGTATAATTACAGTAATTAAACAATATATAAAAGACATGAAATCCGATTTTAAGGGTATAAAATGACTAATTAGGCTATAACCGCAAAACAATTGTAATTGCAATTAAATAGTACTCGATAAGTCAATTTACAAAATATTTGAAAGTTAATAAGAAAAAGGTGATTATAAATTAAATTGAAAAAATATTTTGAGATTTATTTAGAGCATAATTTATGAATTATGAAAAATACGAAATATCGAATAAATAGGGAATAATTTAAATGAAAATATGTAAAAATTAGGAAAAATACTCATTATTGCTAAGAGTGATTTTGAAGCATGTAGGCAGGATTTTAAAAATAATTTGGGAAAAAATTGGGTATCAACAGCTGCCCCTCTTTACCCGGGAAGGATGAAAGAGTTGTCGGGTAAAGATATGATGGCCAATTTTGACCTGAAATGAAGCTGCGGGATAGAATTCGGCCGCATCCTGGTTTCTGAGCTGCCTACATATCCCTGGTTTTATAGGAATCAGGCCGCATGTAGTTCCGAAATCATCGGCGAAATATACCAACGATGTTTTACAAGAACGGACACAAGGTGCATGGTGGGGTAAGAATACGAAGATCTTTCGGGGTTGTGTCGAAGAACTGGAGCGGTCCGCTCCTGCCTGGTTGGTTGTTCCGGTCGAGTTACCTGCAAATAAAGAACGAACGTATATTGTGCATAATATAAACATGATGCAAGTTCCCGTAGGACTATGGATGTTGTCTTCAGACAGTTAGGATGATGTCCTTAGACCATGATGTCCTGGGCCATGAATCGCTTGGTGCGGGATTCACGGGCTATGAAATGATGTTCTCGGGCCATGAGGATGGTGCCTTCGAACCATGATGCCTTTGAATAATGATATGCAAGTTGGATATAAGAGATATGCAGGCTATGAAGTGATGTTCTCGGGCCATGAGGATGGTGCCTTCGAACCATGATGCCTTTGAATAATGATATGCAAGTTGGATATAAGAGATATGCAGGCTATGAAGTGATGTCCTCGGGCCATGAAGATGGTGCCTCTGAACGATGACGCCTTTTGGACAAGCTGACGATATTTCAGCCCATGAAGGATACAATAGTATGATGTTGACAAGACAGAGCTTAGTCTTGCAATTTGCGAAAAGAAAGAGGGTAGAGCTTAGCCCGAAAGAAAGCGTAAATAAATGACGTAACGAAAGGTGACTGCTTTGGAAAGGTATAAAGGGAGCTTAGAGTAGTGTAATAAGACGCGGAGAGAGGCAGCGTGGAATCTCGGAAGGTAGAAGGACAGCCTTATGCAAGAAGTAAATGCAGATGGAGGTACAGCTTAACCCCGGAAGGCAGAAGTTAGCCTTATGCAATGTGAGAAAAATGCAGAGAGACAACGCTTAGTCTCGAAATGCAAAAAGTAGCCTTGTGCAATGTGAATGCAGATGGAGGTAGAGCTTAACCTCATGCAAGATGGAGACAGAGCTTAGTCTCGGAAGGCAGAAAGTAGCCTTATGCAAAAATATGAATGCAGATGGAGGTAGAGCTTAACCTCATGCAAGATGGAGACAGAGCTTAGTCTCGGAAGGCAGAAAGTAGCCTTATGCAAAAATATGAATGCAGATGGAGGTAGAGCTTAACCTCATGCAAGACGGAGACAGAGCTTAGTCTCGGAAGGCAGAAAGTAGCCTTATGCAAAAATATGAATGCAGATGGAGGTAGAGCTTAACCTCATGCAAGACGGAGACAGAGCTTAGTCTCGGAAGGCAGAAAGTAGCCTTATGCAAAGATGCGAATGGAGGTAGAGCTTAAACTCATGCAAGATGGAGACAGAGCTTAGTCTTGGAAGGCAGAAAGTTAGCCTTATGCAAATGCGAAAATAAAGTGATAGTAAGATGTAACGACCCGGTCAGTCGTTACGCAGTATACGCATCTATTCCCTTATTTCTGTATTGTAGTAGCTCGGTTAGACTTTTCATGAAGTGTTGGGGTTGGTTGGTTCGGGTTCGGAGTGGAAATAGAGTGGATTGAGACACTTAGTCTCTAACAAGAGCTTTAGAGTTAGAAAAGTCAACCCGGAGTTGACTTATTGGTAAACGACATCGGAATGTGGATTTTATGGTTCGTATAGCTTCGTTAGGTGATTTGGGACTTAGGAGTGTGTTCAAAATATTTTTAGGGTGCCCGGTATAGAATTAGGCTTGAATTGGCGAAGCTAGTATTTTGGCGAATTCCGGTTGATAGGCGAGATTTTTATCCGAGGGTCGGAATGGGATTCNGTTTTAATGGCTCGACAAAGTTTGAATAACCATGTTTGATATGTTGGTATGTTTGGTTGGGGTCCCGAGGGGCTCAGATTTGACTTCGGGCGTTAAACAGAGAAGTTGGAACTTGAAATGCAGCTGAAGCTGCTGTTGTTGGTGCGATCGCACCTGCGATGCTTGGGCCGCAGGTGCAGATACCGCAGGCGCGGAAAACATGGCGTAGGTGCGAGGTTTGGTCGCTAGGGAAGAAGGAAGATCGCACCTGCGAGGTCGCAGGTGCGGGAGATGGGCTCGCAGGCGCGTGCTCTGGGTGTTAAGTGAAGGACCGCTGGTGCAGTCAATATGTCGCCCCTGCGTACCCGCTGTTGCGATAAAAAGGCCGCAGGTGCGAAGGGGGTCGCAAGGGCGGATGGATGTCCGAACCTGCAGAGTCGCAGGTGCGAGAAAAACACCGCTGTTGCGGAAATGCCTGGGCAGAACTATAAAAGGCAGCCTTCGCGAAATTTGTCTTCTTTCACCATTTTTGCACACGGGTTGGAGGTTTTGAAGAGGTTTGAAGAGGGATTTCGTTGTTTCTTCAAGGAGGTAAGTTTCTTGGACTCAAAACTCGTTATATTGTGCATTAAGAACGATTTTTGGTTGAAGTCTTTGGTAAAAACAGTAGAAAAATTGTGGTTAGGGCTTGGGTTTAAGAGAAGAAGAATGGGGGAATTTGAGGACCATTTGAGGTCCGATTTTCGTGTCCTTGGTATGGTTAGACTCGGGAAAAGACAAGGAACCTAATGTTGTGAAAAGTTCTGACTTTCGAGACGTGGGCCCGAGGGCCGGGTTTTGACCGAATTCGGGATTTTTGGTATTTTTGGTATTTTTGATTTGGGGATTGTTGCTTAGCACATTGTGACGCTATGTAATTGATTATTGATAGGTTTGGAGCATTTGGAGGCCGATTCTCGAGGAAAGGGCCCGGTGGAGTAGAGTTGAGCCTGTTTCGAGGCAAGTAACGGCTTCAACCTTGGAACTGAGGGGTTCAAAACCCCAATGTACATGCTAATTGATGATAGTTACTATGATACACTCGCCAAGTGAAAGTCATATGAGTGTTGGTTGATTTGTTGTGGCCCGACTTATCTCCAGGCACGGTTTAACTGTTGTTCCACCATGATATCGGTACTGTGAAGGCTATTAATGCGTAGAAACTAAAAGAAACATAACGAGTATAAATGATAAGACTTCATGTCTATATGTGGACACCGGAAAGGGGTCCGTTACTGTTGTTTCTATTACGAACTTTACTTGTGCATACTCAGTCTTGTTATTATACATGTATTCGTATTTCAGTCTCAGAAATTATTTATTTATCATGCATTGCCATTGTTTGGGCCGTTTACATAATGAGAGGGTTGTGAGGAGACTGGTAATTCTGACCGAGTATGGGCCTAGAGCCGAATGTTGAGATGATATACCCTTCATGGGCTTGATATATATATATATATAGCGCTTGGGCCATATCCTTGGCGGCCCCTCCGGAGTCTTTACACCCCCAGTGAGCGCACAGTTATTGAGGGATGGATTTCCCTGGACATGGATTTGTCCGAGATATGACATATAGAGGGATGGATTTCCCTGGCACAGATACTGTTTATGAGATATGGAGGGATGGTTTTCCCTGGTACAGATTATGGATGAGTGTGATATCCCGGAGATGGATTTCTCTGAAAGGCTAAATTGGCCTGCTCCCTCGGTACTTAGTGACTCAGTCACCACATCGTACATGTTACGGGATGGATTTCCCTGGGCCATTGGCCAATTATGTGTACCGAGAGGACTACCTGTGAGAGTTGCATAATACATACATGGCATTTAATTGTTATTTACGGATATTGTCACTGATATTCTCGGTTATTCCTGAAATATTCATTATTTGAACTGTGATTTACGGAGGTTGAGTTCGTCACTACCTCCTCAGACCGTAGGTTGTTTTCGTTACTTACCTGCACACTGTGTGTGCAGATCCATGTGCAATGAGATTTGACGCGGAGCGGTGATAGCAGCTATTCTCCCAGAGCCGACGAGGTAGCAGCTGGCGTTCGCTGTCCCATCCCTCTTTTCCCTATTCGTCCTTTCTGTATTAGAAATTGGAAACTTAAAACTTCAATATTATTATTCTCAGTTGTATTGATGTTAGTAGCTCATGACTGCGTGATTCCAGATCCTAGGTTGATTGTTGTAGCTTATTTCTTCTGTTAGATTGTTTTAAATGATTAGAAATGTCCGTATTTCTATGAATTGAGCCAATAATGAGTAAATTTCTCTAGTAAATGAATTGAGTATTGTTGTAACAGTTGGCTAGCCTAGTTCCACGATAGACGCCATCACAACCCGGAAACGGGTCGTGACAAGTTGGTATCAAAGCACTAGGTTGAATAGGTC
>ML248089.1:2477-102729 GCA_005239495.1 Nicotiana undulata
ATTATGGATGAGTATGATATCCCGGAGATGGATTTCTCCGAAAGGCTGAATTGGCCTGCTCCCTCGGTACTTAGTGACTGAGTCACCACGTCGTACATGTTACGGAATGGATTTCCCTGGGCCAATGGCAAATTATGTGTACCGAGAGGACCACCTGTGAGAGTTGCATGCTACATACATGGCATTTATTTGTTATTCATGGATTTTGACTAAGTTCTAGGCTCATTTACATAACATGATTGTCACTGATATTCTCGGTTATTTCTGAAACATTCATTATTCGAATTGTTATTTACGGAGGTTGAGTTTGTCACTACCTCCTCAGACCGTAGGTTTTTTTCGTTACTTACCTGCACACTGTGTGTGCAGATCTAGGTGCACCGAGATTTGGTGCAGATCGGTGATAGCATCTTATCTCTCAGAGCCGACGAGGTAGCAGCTGGCGTTCGCTGTCCCGTCCCTCTTTTCCTTATTTTCCCTTCTGTATTAGAAATTGGAAACTTAAAACATCAGTATTATTTCTCAGTTGTATTGATGTTAGTAGCTCATGACTGCGTGACTCCAGATCTTAGATTGATTGTTGGAGCCTATTTTCTTCTATTAGACTGTTTTAAATGATTAAAATTTTCCGTATTTCTATGAGATGAGCCAATAATGAGTAAATTTCTCTAGTAAATAAATTGAGTATTGTTGTAGCGGTTGGCTAGCCTGGTTCCACGACAGGCGGCATCACAACCCAGAAACGGGTCGTGACAGGAAATATAGAAATGACCCCTCTCTTGGAAGAAATAGGGGTATTCGCTGGGCTACCTTGGGACAATCCCAGTTTATTGTTGCTAGAAAACCGTACCGCTATGGGATTTCTGAAAATTATGGGTTTGAAATAGAACGACGATTTGGAGTGCTTGAAGAAGTAATACATACCCTTTGACTACCTCTATGAACGATATGGTCATAGCAAGTCCTACCGTATCTTCCATGATGAATTCTCTATCACTTCCTTGGGTCATATTCACCGCAGGGTTTTTGTGTTCGTCGTCTGCTTCCTGGGTATGATAGTGTTCCCAATGCAAGGGGACATAATTCACACCAGACTGGCTATGGTAGCCAAAACTCTAATGGAGGGAATTTATTGGAAAACATATACCATTGTCCGTATGATACTAACTGACATATACCGGGCCTTGGACCGCTGCCAGAGAGGGTTCAAGCACTTTGAGGGTTGTAATCTCCTACTACAGGTTTGGTTATTGGAGCATCTCCAAAGAGGTGGATTCCGTCAAGAGTTTCCACGAAGTCCGTGGAATGATCATATAGCTTTCCATCACCTTAAGAGAATGACCTATATCCCGGATAGGTTTGCTCAACCACAAAGTGATACAGAATGGGTGCAGTTTTTCGATAATTTGATTGAGGATCAAGTCCAATGGAAGTTCAAATGGTTCCCCAATGACGAGTTCATCATCATATCTAGGGACTCTCCGCACTTGGTGCTGATCGGTTTAAGAGGAATATACCCTTATGTTCCCATCAGGGTAATGAGACAGGCAGGCAGGAAGAAGATCATACCGCGGGTCGCTAAAATAAGTCATTACTGGGTATATTTTCAGGATGACGACATCCCCTACAAGTGTGAGGCTCAGCACATGGGGCACTCAAATATTATTGTAGAAAAAGACACCATCAAGATAGTCAAGTATCACGCAGGGCATGTACGCTTTTACCTGTCATGGTTGGAAGATAGCATAGTAGGGATAGTTGAGTCGGGAATCGGTCTAGGAAATAAGGTCATAGACGAAGCTGCTGAGGCCCAAGTGAAATACAACAAACTATGCAAAAGGATTCATGACTCCGAGGCCGAGCATCTGGACATACACGAGACATATATGAAACTATTAAATGAGTGTATGGAATTGACTATCAAATCTAATGAAAGGCTGGAGTATCTTGAGAAGGGTTTGATGGAGTTGGAGGAGAAGACAAGGAAAAGAGTCGTCGATTTCCAGAATGGTGAGGGAAGCGAAGGAGTGAATCTAGAAAAAGTATACCTACTATTGGGCATGCGCGAACTAGGGAACCTGATCGATGGAGCCAGGAAGATCAAGCCCGGGGAAGGTCCTTCTGGGACCAAGTGGAGTAGATTTATTTGCTTTATCAAAGTAATAGGCCAAGTGCCATTAGTGACATATCTCATCTTATCTTATCTTAGTGTCATTTTAGATTCATCTATTTTTACATTAATGAAATGAGGCAATTATTGGCACTTAAGTTCTCCAAATATACTTGTCGCTAGGCCTACCTCGGGCACAACGAGGCTCCCAAATTAGGGCGCGAATTTACATTTCCGCAATATGTGTTTAAATACTGCAAATACTCTTTTCAGAAGTCTTACTAACTTGGCTACCTTTTTGTTTTTCTTTCTTTTGATTATTCCCACCCCCCAAGGTTGGTTCACGCATACTGACATCATCAGCTTACCATACTAGATCCAGGGGCCCTCCACCTTCTCCTCCTCCAAGTCCACCAAAGGGCAAAGGAAAAGCAAAGATGGATGATATAAACGACATCAGAAAGGACAACACCACACATGTTGAGAATGCGGAAGCTTCGGTTGTCGGGGTACTCAAGCCCAAAATGATGTGATTTCGCGAATTGAGCAGAAAATACTTGAACTCCAGGGTGAGCTTGAGCAGGTCCGTAGCTTGGCAAATCTCTCCCTCACACTGAACATCCCATATATCAATCACCCAAATACCCTGAACCCTGTACCACCTCAGAACACACCCAACAAATGCCTGCAGAATCCTCCCGCACCTCACAAGTATACAACCCCGCCTCAAAATCAACCTCTTCCTCCTCAATACAAGCAAACCACCTATCACACTCCTCAAAATACCTCACAAATTATCCCCGAAACCCAAAACTCAACTAATTATCATCACTATACCCAAACTCCCGGCATTCACCAGAACAACCCCATATACGTGGAAACCCTACCTCACTCCACTCAATCAATCTCCTATACACCTGAATCCACTAAGAAGGACCTTCTCATCAAGAACATAGCTGAGGAGCTCAAGAAGTTGACAAGTCGAGTTCAGGGTGTTGAAGGAGGTAAAGGGATAAAAGGTCAGGATTACGATGATTTATGCATAAAACCAGGCATGGAACTACCGGAGGGTTACAAACCTCCGAAGTTCATAATGTTAGATGGAACAGGTGATCCCAAGGTTCATCTGAGAACTTATTGTGACAAGCTCGTAGGGGTCGGAAAAGATGAAAAGATTCACATGAATCTGTTCATGAGGAGCCTTACTGGAGATGCCCTGTCCTAGTACATAAGCTAGAATCCCAAGAAGTGGGCCAATTGGGTGAGCATGACGTCAGATTTCATGGTCATATTCAGATTAAATACAGAAAATGCACTAGACGTCTTCTATATCCAGAACCTAAAAAAGAAGCCAACTGAGACTTTCTGCGAGTATGCTACTCGGCGGAGGTCAGAAGCAGTGAAGGTCAGACTGGCGTTAGACGAGGAATAGATGAACAAGTTCTTTGTCAGGGCACATGATCCACAATATTATGTAAGGCTAATGTTTATTGAGAATCATAAGTTCTCTGATATCATCAAACTCGAAGAAAGGATCGAGGAGGGTATTAAAAGCGGGATGGTGACGAATTTTGAGGCACTGCAGGCCACGAACACAGCATTGCAATCAGGTGGTATATCAAATAATAAAGCAGTGGGAATAATAATGGTTTCCCAAGGTCTGAAAACTCCATTTGTGTACCAGACACCTCCAACCACATACCAACCATCACCTCCCAGATATTCCCAACCTGCTACTGCCTACCATACCTATAAGTCCCAACCATCCTACTATCCGTCACCTCTAACTCGTCCAAATTACAAAAGATCCAGGCCTAATTTTGACCGCAAATCACCCAGACAGTACCCCGCCATTGCTGAACCCATTGACTAATTGTACGAAAGGTTGAAAGCTGCCGGATATGTCACCCATGTTCCCGCTGTGGACATGGAGAATTCATCTCAATGGGTCAACCCGAATAAAACCTATGCATACCATTCCGGTATGAAGGGACACACTTTTGACAAGTGCCACACATTGAAGGTTAAAATCCAGACATTGATTGATAATAAGATCATACAGGCAAAGGAAGTTGCACCCAACATCCGAAACAACCCTCTCCCAGATCATAGGGGTGAATGGATCAATGTGATAGAAACTGATGAATAGTGGGATACCGAGGGATCAATTGGGCTTATCCGAGAAGGTGACGATCCTAAGAAACCTACAGTCACGCTCAATCCTATTGTGGTGCAAGTACAACCGCCGGTTGAAGTCAAGGTAGCTGCATCGGTTCCTTTTGAGGTAGAAGTAACCCTGCCTGCAGCCACACCTATTCCATTCGAGGTGGAAGTAGCCACACCCTTCACAGTGACGATGTCGATCACGTCGCCCTTCAGTACCAATGATGTACCTTGGGATTATGTGGCCGAAGCTAGAAGAAAGGGAAAAGAAAAAATGGAAGAATCCGGCGCTGCACAAGGAATGACCAGAACAGGAAGGGTTTATACACCCGAACATTTAGGGGGAAACAAGTAAGCAGGATTCCAGCAAACCACCCGTTATTGAGACTGGTCCATATGATCTCTGGAGGAAGGTATATGCAAGGGAGTATTTCGTCGTTGTTCACCTGAACAAGACTCCCGCCCAGATATCTATCTTGTCACTGCTGCAAAATTCTGAAGCACAAGGAATGCTCTGATGAAGGTGTTGAATGAAGCATATGTGCCCAACAACATCACTAGCGGAGAAGTGGCCAGTATGGTGAGGCAGGTGCTAGAAAGCTACAAAATTACTTTCCATGAGGACGAGCTGTCACTTGAAGGGTTGAACCACAAAAGGGCACTGCACATCACAGTGCAATGTGAAGACAAGTTTATTGCTAGAGTTTTGATTGACGGGGGATACAGCCTCAACATTTTTCCATTGACAACGCTAAAGAGGTTGGGCAAAGGCCTACATTAGATACGAGAGGTAACTATGAATGTGAAAGCATTCGACGGGTCTCAAAGGGCTACCATCAGAGAAACTAATCTCTGCCTGCAGATGGGTCCTACCTGGTTTGATGTGGAATTTCATGTATTGGATATATCCGCCTCCTACAATCTGTTCTTAGGACGACCTTGTATATATGCCGCTGGGGCCGTAGCATCTTCTTTACATCAGGCTGTGAAGTTCGAGTGGAACCATCAAGAAGTAATTATCCATGGAGATGGGAGCAACCCCATTTACACTAGTCAGACTATCCTAGTGGTTGAGAACATGAGAAAGTTAGGTGGAGAAACCTACCATCGTATCGAGCGTGTTAACGAGATTGAGAAAGATAATTGGTGGAGTAGAAAGATAGCAAGCATGCTAGCATGGAAAGGGTACAAGACCGACAAGGGGACTTGTAAAACTCTTTAGGGTATCTCTAAGACAATACAACCAAAGCGCAATGGTACCACTTTTGGGCTTAGATATCAATACACCTGGCAAGAATATCGAAAATGGTCACCACCGTGGCGTGGTCCATACTACCCTCTTGAGCAACCGTGCCACACTTAAGTTTGACCTTCCATCAGGCCAATATCATATGGGGATCAGAGGAAGAAGAAGCGTTGGCGGTGTTGAGGAATCTGTTCCTGGAAGATGATGATATGGACTGTTGAGTGATCGTCGAGGAGGAGGAGGAGGAGGAGGAAGGCCTTACTATCCAAGATGTGGAGAGAGGATCATTCCTCAAGAACTAGACCGTTAGACCATCAAGGGTCCGACGAGTCCAGGGGTAGCAAGGCTGAATAACATTGTTGATTTTTTTCCTTGCTAGAAAAAAATGATTTCCCTTTTTGCCTTTTTATTTTTAAATAATATTTCCAATGTTCCAAAAAATGTTATCTGAGTTATTGAAAATCATTTTTGTTTGACGCTTTAAATGACTACATGTTTTATTATTACTACTTTTTCTCTCATGTTTTTATCCCTACAACATTACTATTTCCTATCTTGATGAACCGACAACTGTGACAGGTAATGAGACAACGCAACAAAAGGACAGTGATTCAGAAGAGGAAGATGTAATACCTGCGGATATTGTTAGAGAGGTAGAAGATTTTGAGAACAAGCCCAAGTCAAACCTCGACGAAACTAAGATAGTCAACTTGGGAGATTCTGAAACCATCAAAGAGACCTGCATCATCATCCACTTGTCACCATTAGAGAAAGAGGAATACACTCGGTTCTAGAAAGAATACAAGGACATCTTTGTATGGTCATACGACGATATGAGCGGATTAAGCACATACATTGTGGCCCACAAGTTGCCCAGAAACCCAATGTGTCCGCCAGTAAAGCAGAAACTCAGGAAGTTCAAGCCAGATATGAGCTTGAAAATCAAGGAGGAAGTTACTAAGCAAATCAAAGCCAAGGTCCTCAGGGTAGTTGAATATCCAACTTGGTTAGACAACATTGTGCCAGTTCCAAAGAAGGATGGTAAAGTTAAGGTCTGCGTTGATTATCGGGATCTCAACAGAGCCAGACCAAAGGATGATTTCCCACTGCCAAATATACACATCTTGATTGACAATTGTGCCAAGCACAGACTCTAGTCTTTTGTGGATTGCTTCGCCGGTTACCATCAGATCTGGATGGATGAGGAGGACACCGAGAAAACATCCTTCATTACGCCATGCGGGGTGTACTCCTACAAGATGATGCCATTCGGCCTAAAGAATGCTGGGGCCACCTACATGATGGCCATGACTACCATCTTTCATGACATGATACACAAAGAGATAGAAGTATATGTGGATGATGCATCATTAAATCCAAGAAGGCCACAGATCACATAGCAGACTTGAGAAAATTCTTTGACCAGCTACGGAGGTACAACCTAAAACTAAACCCCGCAAAGTGTGCATTCGGGGTTCCTGCTGGAAAACTATTGGGATTGATCATCAGTCGCTGGGGAATAGAGTTGGAAACGTCAAAGGTAAAATCCATTCAAGAACTACCACCACCAAAAAGCAAGAAAGATGTGATGAGTTTCCTGGGACACCTCAACTACATCAGCCGCTTCATAGCACAGTCCACAGTGATATGTGAGCCGATTTTCAAGATGCTGTAGAAGGACGCTGCAACTAGTTGGACCGAGGAGTGTCAAAAGGCTTTTGACAAAATCAAGGAGTACTTGTCCACACCACCAGTCTTAGTCCCGCCATAGCCTGGTAGACCACTACTACTCTACATTGCAGTGTTAGATGGAGCTTTCAGTTGTGTTTTGGGGCAGCATGACGAGACATGGAGAAAGGAACAAGCCATCTATTATTTGGGTAAGAAGTTCATACCTTGTGAAGCACGGTACTCTCTGCTGGAATGCACTTGCTGCGCATTAACCTGGATAGCTCAGAAACTAAGACATTACTTCTACGCTTATACGACGTATCTCATATCGAGGATGGATCCCTTAACTATATCTTTCAGAAGCCCATGCCACTAGAAAGCTGGCCAAGTGGCAAATCTTGTTGAGTGAGTTAGACATCATCTATGTAACTCTGAAAGCAGTCAAGTGACAAGCATTGGCAGACCATCTTGCTGAAAATCCTGTGGGAATAGAATACGAACCCCTGGAAACATATTTTCCTGATGAAGAGGTATCATTCATAGGAGAAGACATTGCTGAAGCCTACGATGGTTGGAGAATGTTCTTCGATGGGGCGGCGAACTTCAAAGGAGTCGGCATTGGATCCGTCTTGGTATAAGAAATTGGTCAACATAATTCGGTAACTGCAAAACACAGATTCCCCTGCACTAACAACATGGCAGAATATGAAGCTTGCATATTAGGGCTCAACATGGCTGTTGATATGAACATTCAGAATCTGCTAGTGATCGTCGATTCATATCTACTTATGCACCAGGTACAAGGAGAATGGGCTACCAAGAATTCCAAGATATTTCTATATATGCATCATGTGCAAGAAATGAAGAAGAGGTTCACAAAGATAGAGTTTCAGCATGTCCCCAGGATTCAGAATGAGTTTGCTGATGCATTGGCTACTTTGTCATCAATGATACAACATCAAGACAAGAACTTCATAGATCCCATTCCACTAAGGATCTATAATCAGCCAGCATATTGTGCTCATGTTGAAGAAGCAACAAACGGAAAATCTTGGTTCCACGACATCAAAGAATATTTGGAAAAAGTAGAGTACCCGGAGCATGCAAATCGTACTCAGAAACGCAAGCTTCAGAGGCTGTACAATCATTTCTTTTAGAGTGGAGGAATCCAATATAGAAGAACTCTTGATCTGGGACTATTAAGGTGTGTCGACGCAAATGAGGCCTCTAAATTGCTCGAGGGGATACATGCCGGAACATGCGACCTACATGAATGGCTTTGTCTTGGCAAGAAGGTACTCAGGGCCGGTTACTATTGGATGACCATGGAAACAGATTGCATATGGTATGTTCAGAATTGCTAGCAATTCCAAGTACATGCAGATTTGATAAAAGTGCCGCCGAACGAGCTTAATGCAACAAGCTCACCTTGGCCCTTTGCCGCTTGGGGAATGTATGTCATTGGCCCAATCGAGCCCACCACATCAAACGGGCACCGGTTCATTTTGGTGTCTATCGACTACTTCATTAAATGGGTTGAAGATGCATCTTACAAAGCTGTGACCAAGAAGGTCGTTGCGGATGTTTTTCATGACCGAATTGTTTGTCGATTCGGGGTTCTAGAGTCCATCATCACTAATAACGTCGCCAAACTCAACAGTGATCTAATGAAAGCCATGCGTGAGACTTTCAAAATCGAGCACAAGAATTCCACGACGTACAAGCCTCAAATCAACGGATCCGTGGAAGCTGCCAACAAAAACATCAAGAAGATACTGAAGAAAATGGTAGAGAATCACAAGTAATGGCACGAAAAACTACCATTCGCCTTGTTGGGATACCCTACCGTAGTCCGCACATCAACCAGGTCAACTCCCTATCTGCTGGTTTATGGTTCTGACGCTGTCATTCCCGCCGAGGTGGAAATTCCTTCTTTGAGAGTCATACAAGAATCCAAACTCTGCGTCAAGTGACGCAAAATGGATAAGGAGCCGCTATGAGCAATTAGCCCTCATAGATAGAAGAAGGATGAACAGAGTGTGTCACAGTCAGCTTTATCAGAACAGAATGTCCAGAGCCTTCAACAAAAGAGTCAAGCCAAGACAGTTCACACCGGGGCAACTGGTGCTGAAAAAGATTTTCCCGCATCAAGATGAAGCCAAAGGGAAATTCTCTCCCAACTGGCAAAGTCCTTACATGGTTCACAGAGTACTGACACGAGGAGCGCCCATACTCGCTGAGATGGACCGGGAAATTTGGACAGAGCCAATCAACTCAGATGCAGTCAAAAGATATTATGTGTGAATCATTTTTATGTTCCTCTACATGAGGTAAATTGAACTACGCTCGACCTGATTCCCGCTAAAGAGGGGATATGTAGGCATCCCTCTGAGTTCGGTAACAATTCAATAAATTTCCTATTTCCTCACAATCAGAAACTGGGGTAGAATTTTGAGGAGGACCCTTAAAATTCCGAAGAAATTTCATCCAACCGCAACGTATGGAGTAGTCAGAAAGGTCGTCTAGATAACTGGGGCAGAATTTTGAGGAGGACCTTCAAAATTCTACGGCATAAAAAGTCGTGATGTCTCTGTCACAGTCATTGGTTAATCTAACTAACTTCTAAACTATATTTTACTATGTCTTTGAAAATTATACATGCATGCTTTTGAAAAGAAACTCTGCTTTAGCAAATTCTACCCTAATAGTTTGAACAGGATCTTCAGAAAGAGCGGAGCAAATCAAACGAGAAAAGGCACGGACCAACCTTCCACCCACAAAAGTCACAAATTTTTTTTTTGAGTGAAGGACTATATCATCATGATAAACACAGTCGCAACGTCACAATCCCTAAGAATGAAACACATTATTAGATAAGAATACTTCGCTCTTACTCTTCTATCTACATGGGACTAAGCACTGTCCCTAATCTTTGCATGAGGCTAAGCCCTGCCTCCCTATTTGCATAAGGCTAAGCATTGACTTCTCTTTGTATGGGACTAAGCCGTGTCCCGAATCTTTCATGAGGCTAAGCCCTGCCTCCTATTTGCATAAGTCTAAGCACTGCCCTCATCTTTGCATGGGACTAAGCATTGTCCCGGATCTTGCATAAGGTTAAGCATTGCCTTCTCTTTGTATGGGACTAAGCCCTGTTCCGAATCTTGCATGAGGTTGAGCCCAACCTCCCATTTGCATAAGGCTAAGCATTTCCTTTACCTTACATAAGGCTAAGCATTGCCTTATCTTTGCATGGGGATAAGCCCTGTCCTGAACCTTGCATGAGACTAAGCTCTGTCTCCACCCTGCATGAGGCTAAGCCCTTCCTCCCATTTGCATAAGGCTGAGCACTGCCTTCACTTCGAATGGGACTAAGCCCTGTCCCGAACCTTGTACGAGACTAAGCTCTGTCTCCACCCTGCATGAGGCTAAGCCCTGCCTCCCATTTGCAAAAGGTTGAGCACTGCCTTCACTTCGCATGGGAGTAAGCCTTGTCCCGAACCTTGCATGAGACTAAGCTCTGTCTCCACCCTGCATGAGGCTAAGCCCTTCCTCCCATTTGCATAAGGCTGAGCACTGCCTTCACTTCGAATGGGACTAAGCCCTGTCCCGAACCTTGTACGAGACTAAGCTCTGTCTCCACCCTGCATGAGGCTAAGCCCTGCCTCCCATTTGCATAAGGTTGAGCACTGCCTTCAGTTTGCATGGGACTAAGCATTGTCCTGAATCTCGCACGAGACTAAGCACTGTCTCTCTTGCACTATTCTCTTCTCTCAGGCAAATATCTGCCCTCAACTTCACACAATGACTGCCTTGTCTTGTTACTTCTAGCATCATGTCTTTGCACCTCATGGGCGGAAACGCCAACTTGTCTGAAGGCGTCATAGTCTGAAGGTACCATCCTCATAGCCGAAGACACCATGCCATGGACTGAGGATCTCTCAAACTTCCACACCCTTATTCAAAGGCGTCATGGTTTGGAGGCACCGTTTTCATAGCCCGAGAATATCATTTCTTGGCCTGCGAATCCCTTACTGTGCAAATCATGGCCCGGGACATCATAGTCTAAGCGTCATCTTCAAACCGTCCAAAGACAATTCTCATGAACTCAAGCGAATTTGCATCATGTTTAAATTTACGCAAAGATATATGCTTGCAGTGCATCTTTTGATTTGCAGGTAACATGATGAGTAACCATTATCTCAACAGGAGAAATTCTGCTCCAGTTCCTTCATACTATTTCAAACCTGACCACTCACCGTAAACATTTCACCTATTCGATACCTTGTATCCTTCCTTGTGACAACTTCATCGATATATTTCGCCGAAGGGTCCAGAACTACACACGGCCTGATTCTTGTAAAATCAGGGATATGTAGGTGTCACGACCCAAAATCCTAACTCAGGTCGTGATGGCGCCCAACAGCGGGGCCAGGCAAGCCAACACTCATTTTACTAAGGTTTCCTTCCTTTTTGATTAAACATCTCAACACATACCACGTTTTAAAGCTTAAAACATTAACCGAAAAGGGTAATTTACCAGTTTTTAACCAAAATTAGTCATAAGAGGCATGAGCTGATATATATACAGACCATAACCCTTAATAGCTACCACGTGTGTGCCAGGAACTAGTGTCACAAGTCCTACGGGCATACTAACAGAATGTACCAAAGATATAAGATACAATCCCACTGTCTGAAAGAAATAGACGGGAAAATAAGCAAAAGAAACTCCATGGTGCTGCAGTGGATTGTTAGAAGAAGCAGCTCACCGTGAAGTCAGGTCCAAATGAAATCAGAATCTAGCTCCACTTTGATAACCAGATGCACCAGCCTAAGAACCTGTACAATTAAGTACAGAAGCGTAGCATGAGTACATAAATAAATATGTACCCAGTGAGTATCCCATCTAATCTCGAAGAAGTAGTGACGAGAGGTCGACTTGACACTCACTAAGGTCCAATAATATGATATAACAGAGTATGATGAAAGCAGTAGGCATGTAAAAGCATTAAAACAACAAATATAAGGCACTGAAGTCCGAGCAAGTACTGGATGTAAATAAACAATTACTCCTTCGAATTTCCCCCAAATAATCTATCAATCAATATCCATGAAATCAGTAACAATTTATCAAACGCATATGGGATAAGGACAATCGGCCCGAGCCATAAAATAATCATCTTTGTGCACTGCCGAGGGTTGAACGCCCCGAACCATAAGTGCATCCTTACCATAATTAATCATACCTATGCACTGCCGAGGGTCGAACGGCCCCAACCATAAGTGCATCTTTACCATAATTAATCATACCTATGCACTGCCAAGGGTCAAACGGCCCGAACCATAAGTGCATATTTCAATCTACGGCCCGCTCCCATGAGAGTGGGGGAAATCACACTCCGCTCGCGGAATGTAAATTGCGAAGTAGTCACATGCACACACAATAACCTTAACAATTTACTTTCCATAAACAATTCCTTCAAACTATCAAATTCCATAAACCTCAGGGACCCAATACTACATATAACATGATTTCAAAACATATAATTCATTACAAGGAAGAATACAAGGCATGATGTGGGTCTAACTACCCGGACATAACACTAATAGCCGCTACGTACGGACTCTCATCACTTGGTACGTACGTAGACCCCCACAAACATTACACATAGTATTTAAATCACCTATAGGGACATTTCCCTCTTGCAAGGTTAGAAAGGAGACTCACCTCGCGTCAAATCTACTCCTCGGGTCAAGAATGCGCCCGAAACTCCGAATTTGTCTCCCAAGGACTCGAAACTAATAAAATGTTACGTAAATATATCAAATTATACTCAAAGCATGAAATTCTTCTATCTATATAGTCAATTTATCATTCTTGATGAAATCCTAAAATTCACCCCCGGGCCCGCACGCTCGGATTCCGAAATTTCTCTAAGGAAACACTCACCCATAACCTAAGGATTGTTAATATATGATTTTTACTTGATTTCACAGCCCATTCACGGGAAATTCTCATATTTATCGAAAACCCTAGGTTACTACTCATTTCCTTAATTTTCACTAATTAAGTAGTTAATTTAACTAGTAGTTCACGTATTAAACTAATACTAGGGTAGAATTTACTTACCACATCAGTAGCTAGGTGAATTGGCTCTTTTCCAAGTTTCCTAAGTCAACAATGGTGGAAAGATAATGAACAAAATGAACAAAATCCTGTGTTTTAAAGAAACACACTGCCTAACAGTGGTTTCGCACCTACGGCTCAAGGACCGCACCTGCGAGCAGTAGCTCGCACCTGCAGAAAATGGGACAAGGTCCTGGGCTCGCACCTGCGTGCAGGAGTCCGCACCTGCGGCTCCGCACTTGCGGGAAATGGCCCGCACCTGTGAGAACTGGGTAGCCCACCTGGGATCGCACCTACGAGAACTGGGTACCCACCTGGGATCGCACCTGCGAGGCTGGGACCGCAGAAGCGGTCCCGCACTTGCGTCTGGGCAACCGCACCTGTGGTCACACCAGATTAGGTGCACCAGCAACCTTTGCAGCTGGATTTTGGCCTCGTTTGGTGCTCTAGAGGCACCTAGGCCCACCCGAGCCCCCGTCCAAACATACAATAAGTCCCAAATCATAATACGGACTCGCTCGAGCCTTCGAAACACTCAAAACAACGCTAAAACTCAGAATCACCCCTCAAAACCCCTAGAATAAAAACTTAAGAAATTCAAGTTCTTGAATTCGATATAAACGGGCTGAACCGACCTATACTACTCGGAATGACACCAAATTTTGCAGGAAAGTCATAAATGACATAACAGAACTATTCTCGATCTCAAAATTCTGTTCGGACCTCGATAACACAAAAACACATTCCAAACCAAATTATGAACTTAAGAAAACTCTTATTTCAATATTGGGCGCCGAAACGCCCCCGGGTCATCCAAAACCCATTACGAACATACGCCCAAGTCTGAAATCATCATACGAAGCTACCAAAATTGTCGGGACTCGATTCCGAGGTTGTTTGCTCAAAATTTTGACCGAAGTGAAACTTGGCCAAAAAGGCCAACCTTAAGGAACTAAGTGTTCCTATACTGTTATAAACACTTCCGAATCCCGAACCACCCGTCCCCGCAAGTCATAAATCATGATAAGCCGCTATGGGAAGTTTCATTTAGGGGAACAGGGTCCGAATATGCAAAACGACCGGTCGGGTCGTTATGTTCTCCACCTCTTAAACAAACGTTCGTCCTCGAACGGGTCTAGAATCATACCTGATGTGTTGAATAAGTGCGGATATCTTCTCCACATGTCCTCCTCGGACTCCCAGGTCGCTTCCTGGACTGGTTGGACCCTCCACTGGACCTTTACAGCAGAAACTCTCTTGGATCTCAATTGGTGATCCTGCCTATCAATAATAGCAACTAGCTCCTCCTCGTATCCCAACCTCTCATCTAACTGAATATTGTTGAAATCAACCACGTGAGAGAAGTCGGCGTGGTACCTCTGGATCATGGACACATGAAAGACCGGATGAACTCCTGATAAACTAGGAGGTAAGGCTAGATCATAAGCAACCTCTCCAACTCGCCTCAGCACCTCAAAGGGACCTATAAACCATAGGATTAGCTTGCCCTTCTTCCCGAACCTCATAATACCCTTCATCGGCGAAACCTTCAACAGAACCTTATCTCCCTCCATAAATGATACGTCACGCACCCTCTGATCTGCATAACTCTTCTGTCTGGACTGTGCTGTGCGGAGCCTCTCCAAAATTAACTTCACCTTCTCCAAAGCATCTCTCACTAGGTCAGTGCCATATAACTTAGCCTCGCTAGGCTCAAACCACCCGATAGGAGAACGACATCGCTGACCATACAAGTCCTCAAATGGAGCCATCTCGATGTTGGAATGATAACTGTTATTGTACGCAAACTCGGCCAAAGGCAAGATCTGGTCCCACTGACCTCCGAAGTCAATCACACATACCCTAAGCATGTCCTCCAATATCTGAATTGTACGCTCTGACTGGCCATCAGTCTGACGGTGAACTGTTGTGCTGAGATCTATCTCGGTACCCATCTCACTATGAAATGCTCTCCAGAAGTGCGAGGTGAACTGAGGACCTTGATCTGATATAATGGACACCGGCACACCATGTAACCGTACTATCTCCCGAATGTAGATCTGGGCTAGCCTCTCAGAAGTATAAGTAGTAGTTATAGGAATGAAATGCACCGATTTGGTTAATCTATCCACAATGACCCAAACCGCGTCAACCTTTCGCAAGGTCCGAGGCAACCCAACCACGAAGTCCATAGTGATGCACTCCCACTTCCACTCAGGAATGGGCATCTACTGAAGTAGGCCTCCCGGCCTCTGGTGCTCATACTTAACCTGCTGGCAATTAAGATACCTAGCCACATACTCCACAATGTCCTTCTTCATCCGCCTCTACTAGAAATGCTTTTTCAAATCGATACATCTTTGTAGCACCAGGATGAACAGAATATCGAGAATTGTGTGCCTCCTCTAGAATCCTCCCTCTAAGGCCATCGACATTAGGAACACATAAACGACCCTAAAGTCTCAGAACACCATCCTCGCAAATGGTAACCTCTTTGGCCTTACCCTGAACCACTGTCTCTCGTAGCTCTTCCAAACCTGGATCATCATACTTCCGAGCCTTAATCTCCCCCAATAACGAAGACTGAGCAACCACATGTGCTAAAACTCGACGAGGCTCTAAAAGGTCTAATCTCACCAGGCGATTAGCCAAGGACTGAATGTCCAAAGCTAGAGGTCTCTCATCTGCTGCAATGTAAGCCAAGCTACCCATACTCTCTGCCTTCCTGCTTAAAGCATCAACTACCACATTTTCCTTGCCCGAATGATAAAGAATGGTGATATCATAATCCTTCAGCAACTCAAGCCACCTATGCTGCCTCAAATTAAGATCACTCTACTTGAATAAGTGCTGCAAGATGTGGTGGTCTGTATAAACCTCACAGGACACTCCATACAAATAGTGCCTCCAAATCTTAAGAGCATGAACAATCGCCGCCAACTCCAAATTGTGCACAGGGTAATTCTTCTCATGAACCTTCAGCTGGCGCGAAGCGTAAGCAATAACTCTCCCTTCCTGCATCAACACACATCCCAATCCAATGCGTGAAGCGTCGCAATACACTGTATACATCCCAGAACCGGAAGGCAATACTAGAACTAGTGCTGAAGGCAAAGCAGCCTTGAGCTTCTGAAAGCTCGCCTTGCACTCGTCAGACCATCGAAACGGGGCATTCTTCTGAGTCAATCTAGTCAATGGGGTTGCAATAGAAGAAAACCCCTCCACAAAACGGTGGTAATAACCTGCTAGGCCCAAGAAGCTCCTAACCTCTGTAGCTGAAGTAGGACGTGGCCAACTCTTAACTGCCTAGATCTTCTGAGGATCAACCTTGATTCCCTCTTCGGATACCACATGCCCCAAGAATGCCACGGAATCCAACCAGAACTCGCACTTGGAGAACTTAACATATAGCTTCTGTTCCCGAAAGGTCTGGAGCACAACTCTCAAATGTTGCTCGTGCTCTCCCAGGCTACGTGAGTAAATCAAAATGTCATCTATGAGGACAATGATAAAGGAATCAATATATGTCCTGAACACCCTATTCATCAAGTCCATGAATGCTGTTGGGGCATTAGTCAAGCCAAAAGACATCACCAAGAACTCATAATAGCCATATCTCGTACGAAAAGTAGTCTTCGGAACATCTGAGGTCCGAATCTTCAACTGATGATATCACGATCTCAAATCAATCTTAGAAAACACCCTAGCACCCTGCAATTTGTCAAACAAATCATCGATGCGCGGAAAAGGATACTTGTTCTTAATGGTAACCTTGTTCAACTGGCGGTAATCAATACACATCCGCATAGACCCGTCCTTCTTCTTCACAAATAGAACTGGAGCACCCCACGGCGATATACTCGGTCTGATAAACCCCTTAACCAACAACTCCTAAAGCTGCTCCTTCAACTTCTTCAGCTCCTTCGGAGCCATACGATACGGGGGAATGGAAATAGGTTGAGTGCCTGGAGCTACATCAATATAAAAATCAATATCACGATCCGGAGGCTTTCCTGGAAGGTCTGAAGGAAATACATCAGCAAACTCTCGATCAACTGGCACTGAATCAATCATTGGAGACTCGGCGGTGGTGTCCCGCACATAAGCAAGATAGGCCAGACAACTCTTCTCGTCCATATGTCGAGCCTTCAGGAATGAAATAACCCGACTGGTTGCACTAACTGAGGAACCTCTCCACTCCAGCCTAAGCGACTCAGGCATGGCTAAAGTAACTGTCTTGGCATGGCAATCTAGCACGGCATGATAAGGAGATAGCCAATCCATGACAAGAATAACCTTGAAATCAACCATGTCGAGCAATAGAAGGTCTGCTCTAGTCTCAAACCCACAAAAGGTAATCACACAAGACCGATAGACCCGGTCTACCACCACAGAATCGCTCATAGGAGTGGACACATATATAGGAGAACCCAAGGATTCACGAGGAACATCCAGAAAATGAGCAAATAATGTTGAAACATATGAATAGGTGGATCGTGGATCAAATAATACTGAAGCCTTTCTACCACATACTGAGATAATACATGTGATCACGGCGTCTGAGGCCACTACATCAGATCTGGCTAGAATAACATAGAATCTAGATGGAGCACCTGAAGACTGAGAACCACCAAAGTGAACAGGAGCTGACTGGCCTCTACCTCTAGGACGACCCCTGGCGACCTGTCCTCCACCTTTAGGTGGCCGAACTGCTGGTGCTGGACCCATGGGCTGATAACTCTGCTGCACTGCCTTGCCCCAAAATCTGGGACAATGCCTCCTCATATGACCTGGCTACCCACACTCGTAACAACCTCCAGGTACCATAGCCTGCTGCCCCGAAGAAGAACCCTGAATGGCCGAAGAGCGATGTGGACCCTCTAGCATAGCACTGACGTAGGAACTGAAGGATCTCTAATGACTGGAATACCCGCCGGGTGAACTCTAAATAGCTGGAGGGCGGTAGGAACGCTCTGGTATGGCGCTGAACTGACGCCTCACTGGAGCACCTCGGGGAGGTGGTGCAGGTGCTAAATATGAAAGCCTGCTGAGCTGACTACTGCTAAACTGACCTCTGCCCCTAATTGGGGCACCTCTGAAGTCCCCCGGAGAATCTAGCCCTCTTCTCCTGCTGCCCCTGCTCCCTGCTCCTCGACTGATACCCCTAGATCATGCGAGCAATCTCTACCATGAGCTAATAAGGAGTACCCATCTCCACCTCTCGGGCCATGGTGGCCCTAATACCTGGATGCAACCCAGCCACAAACCTTCGCACTCTCTCGGCCTCAGTAGGTAATATCATGAGTACATGGCGAGACAACTCTGAAAATCTGGCCTCCTAATCTGTCACTTACGTCTGTCCCTACTCTAGCTGCTCAAACTGATACTGCAGCTCTTCCCTCTCTGAGGGTGGAATATATCTGTCCAGAAACATCCGAGTGAACTGCTCCCAAGTGACAGGAGGAGAATATGATGGCCTGCTAAGAATGTAGGACTGCCACCACCTGCGAGCTCTGCCCTCTAACTGGAAGGTAGTGAAATCCACTCCATGGAACTTTAATGTCCTCATGTTGTGCAGTCTGTCCCTGCACCTGTCAATGAAGTCCTGGGAATCCTCGCCTTGCTCACCCCCGAAGAATGGAGGGTGCAATCGAGTCCATTTATCCATTAACTTTTGCGGGTCACCGTCCACAGCTGGTCTGGGCTCAGGTGCTGCTACCGGCTGAACCCCACCCACGAGTAGTGTACCCGGGGTGTGATGTAGTGCTGCTATCTGACCTGCAGCCTGGGCAGTAGGGGTCTGGACTCCCCCTCCCGCCTGGGAAGTGGCAGGATCTGCTAGAAATAAACCAGCCTGGGACATGGTGTCGATAAATCTCATCACACGGCCCATGACCACCTGGAAGCCTGGCGCCGTCATGAAATCCACTGGAGCAGGATCTGCTAGAGGTACCTCGTCATGCTCCTCTATAGTAGGATCCTTTGGTGGTGGTGCAACTGGAATAGTTCTGGGATGCCGTCGTCCTCTATCTCGGGTCATTGCCCTCCCCCAGCCTCTACCACGGCCTCTGTCAGCAGGGGTAGCGACATCTTCTGCGACTGGAACATTGGATGGACGCGTCCTCACCATCTGTGAGAGAATAGAAGGATGAGTTTTAGTAAACCATCGACTGCAAGATAAAATATGAATAAAGAGATATTTCTTAACACCCTATAGCCTCCCGAAGATAAATACAGACATCTCCGTATCGATCTGCAGGACTCTACTAGGTTTGTCGTGACTTGTGAGACCTACGTGAACCTAGAGCTTTGATACCATGTTGTCACGACCCAAAATCCTAACTCAGGTCGTGATGGTGCCCAACAACGGGGTCAAGCAAGCCAACACTCAATTTACTAAGGTTTCCTTCCTTTTTGATTAAACATCTCAACATATACCAAGTTTTAAAGCATAAAACATTAACCGAAAAAGGGTAATTTACCAGTTTTTAACCAAAAGCAGTCATAAGAGGCATGAGTCGATATATATGCAGACCATAACCCATAATAGCTACCACGTGTGTGCTAGGAACTAGTGTCACAAGTCCTACGGGCATACTAACAGAATGTACCAAAGATATAAGATACAATCCCACTGTCTGAAAGAAATAGATGGGAAAATAAGCAAAAGAAACTCCATGGTGTTGCCGTGGATCGTCAGGAGAAGCAGCACACTGTGAAATCCGGTCCAAATGAAATCAGAATCTAGCTCCGGTCTGATAACCAGATGCACCAGCCTAAGAACCTGTACAATTAAGTACCGAAGCGTAGCATGAGTACATAAATAAATATGTACCCCGTGAGTATCCCGTCTAATCTCGAAGAATTAGTGATGAGAGGTCGACTTGACACTCTCTAAGGTCCAATAATATGATATAACAGAGTATGATGAAAGAAGTAGGCATGTAAAGGCAGTAAAATAACAAATATAAGGCACTGAAGTCCGAGCAAGTACTGGAAGTAAATAAACAATTACTCGTTCGACTTTCCCCCAAATAATCTATCAATCAATATCCATGAAATCTGTAACAATTTATCAAACGCATATGGGATAAGGACAACCGGCCAGAGCCATAAAATAATCATCTTTGTGCACTACCGAGGGTCGAACGAACCCAACCATAAGTGCATCATCCGGGGGAGAGGCAAGAAAATGATAAAGCTTGATCCGAAGGTCTGGGAAGGAATAAAAAGAACAAGGATAGCTATACGGACATTAGACAAAGCTGCTTCCCACTCGGACATTTATTATGTCCCCTCCGAAGCCTCGTCAGAATCTATACCGGAGTACATCGAAGACTTCTCGGAAAGGTTTCGGCTAACCAATGGACCATCAGACTCTCCCCCTATCCAAGCATCTACACACTCTGCGTCAGCTGAGGGGTCAATCTCCGGGAGTGGCCACACAGACTCTACCTCACCTACAACTTCCTTATTAGGGGAGCATTCTGGTGATGATGAAGGGGGTGAACCCCAAGTTGAGGGGGTAGAACGTACAAGGAACCCGGATGCATGGCAGAAAAGATTTGTTAGTGAAACGACTTTCCATCAGTTCCGGGATTTGTGGGGCTCAAGATCACTCATTTTGGAGCGCAAGTTCACAATCAAGGACTTGTTGCCCCACCACCCAGAGGCGAAGAGGCAATTCTTAGAAAGAAAAGGCTGGGACTATTTTTCTGCTTACCTCCCGGATGCCAATGAGCACCTAGTCAAGGAGTTCTACACTAACTTGTCATTTCTGCAAAAAGACTCCAAGGCTTCAATGGTGCGAAATCTCACGATACCCTTTGATTGTGAGGAACTGAACAATTATCTGGAAATGGACAATGTGGATGACTCCCTATATCGGGAGAAGCTATCAGAGAAGGATGCAACCTGAAATTGGCTGGCTTTGCACTTAGCCAGGCCTGGGGAGACTCCTGAGTGGTTACCCGCTAGAAAGACTATCTACTGGAAGACCCTGAGCTTTGAAGCCAAAGGATGGGCAACCTTCGTGTGCAACAAGTTGGACCCAACTTTTCATTAGAACACCATGCCCCTCAGTCGACCTGTGCTCATTTCTTCAATCATGGCTGGGTTCCCGATCAATGTTTGGATATCATGTCCAACTTCATCAATAGAGTGGTAAACGAAGGTGATCAATCTTGCCCTTTTCCGAACTTCCTTACAATGTATTTTTAGTACCAGGGGGTGGACAAGAAGCGATTTGATACAAAAGTCAAGCCCAAAGAGGACTTCTCTTGGTATGATTTGCTAGATGAGTACAACCCCAAAAATAAGATCAAGGGTAAGTCCGTTTCCTCCACTGGCCAGTCTGAAGAGCCAGCGGTGGTGGTGGAGTCATCTCAGCCTCAGCTAGACATTCCATAGGATGCACCATGCCTATCTACCTCAGCCGGTCCAGCCATTCCTTCATCCAAGGCTTATCCTCTGACAGCCCACAGGCTCAATCAGACACTGACCAACATCAACAACTGGATGCAGGCAGCGACTTCAAAGCTATCTGTGATTTCTACGTCAGTGGAAACCTCGGCCACTCCTCCACCACCACAGGTACCCAGTCCATTACGGACGCACTAAAGGAAATTCTGGAAAACCAAAAGAAGATTTTGGATGCCTTGGGAGCACATGGGACTGCATTGAAGAAGCTGGCAAATGAGACAAGGAAGCTGAGGCACACCCGTGTTTCAAAGGAGTCAGTGCCAGAGCTGCGAAAAGAGGTAGAGAAGCTAAAGAGGGATCAGATCCCGCTAGACTTGCTACTCCAGGATCCTTCAGCCCAGTCAGGGCAGCAGCCAGAGCAGGAGGTAGAGCCTGATAGGTCAGCAAAGAGGAGGATGGTCTAGCCCCGCACAGAGGGAATTCGACTAGTTCTGGAAGACCCTCTAGTACAGACTCAGGTTGCGGAGTTGACTCAGCCCGAGGGCCAGGAGGCACAGACCACTGGAGGACCACCACAAGCACCGACAGACCCAGCTCTATCTCAGTCACAGCCAGAGGCAGACCCAACTCTATTTCAGTCACAGTCACAGGGACCACCACAGGCCGAGGGCCAATAGGGAGTTTTCTTTACTCTCTATATCTTTCCCATACTTTTTGTTGAGCTACCTTTGGTTATATAGCATTGAGGACAATGCTAACTTTTACTTGGGGGAGTGTCCCTATAGGTATTTTTGATTGGATGTTATGGGTTGTATAATTCAGACGATTTTTCTTTTATTGTGCTTTATTTTATATTTTTGCATAAAAATAAGTTTACTATTCCAGTACTTTTATGACTTTTTACTTATTGGTATTTATAAAGTTACCTTTCATTGTATATATTCATCCCTTTATGTATATTCGACTAATTCCCCTTATGTACATATTCATTATATCCCACACATTTTACTTTATGCACTTTTCCATTTTATAGCTTTTTATTTTTCTTTCATAGCTTCTTGTTTTGAATTTCGCGCGTGCAATAAGCCTTTGGTTTTCTTAACGCCACGGTTCTTTCCAAAGGTGGAATTTGTGTGAACCGGGTGGCTCTTCTGAAGGATGGATTATGTGACAACCTTCTTAAGGATTTGTGTATGTTTTCCCTTTTTGTTTTTGTTTTTCTTCTTTTTTTGTTTTTCTAGTTAGTGAATAAAAGGTGCCTCAAGAAAAGATTCACTTGGGCCTAACACATTTGCCTTTGATCCCATGGTCAAAAACAAGCCATTGTGTTTAGGATGGTGATAGTGATGATCTTGAGACTCTTATGTTGGCAGATAATCATCAAGTGGTTCTTCAGGACCATTGTGTTACTCAAAGCACGACTAAGGTCGTTGTGGGACCTCGACTCTATTTCAGTAACCATCCCATAGCTTGAGTGGTGAGAATTCGAAATTGCAAGTCCAAGTCCCGTGCCACTAGTCTAGAACTTGCCCTGAATGTCTAGGCGAAATCCTAAGTGTAGTATGACTTGAGAAGTGACTATAGGCCCCCTTGATCCGAATTGCATATTGAACATTTCCGTGACCTACCAAAAATGAATTCCCTAGTCAACCCTTTTGAGCCGTAAGCCCTGTCTTTCGAAAACCATGCTACAAGCCTTTGCCCAATTTTACCCTCTCTTGGCACTCGATCTTCCTTAGCACTAGGTAAAAAGGATAAGTTTGGGGGAGAGATGAGTGATGCAACAAAGGTGAAAAAGAATACACAAAAGAAATAAAAAACGGAGGCAACAAAAATTTTTTTTGGAGCAAATAGAAGAAATAACGGGAATTGATGAAAGAATTGTGACAAAAGGTGTGGAATGCCTAAAAAGGAGAAAAGTGTCTTGAATGAACAAAAAGGTGTGACGGTACGTCTCTCCAAACCTACAAAAGAGATAAAATGACTCAAAGAGTCAAAAGAATGTGAGAACAAAAATGAAGTGCTTAAGGAAATATAGAGTCCACTCTGACCAAATACTTCCTACCCTTGACCAAAAGCCTTCATTAAGTGTCCACAAAAGCCCTGTATGATTTCGAGTCGAATGAAACTTATATTAGTGGTGATTTACATAAGGGGCAAGCATATAGTACTTTGAGTCGGGCTTGAGACTTTTTCCCTGATGAGAGATGAGCGAATTCCCATATTCCTCGTTCTAAGCGTTACTATTCTAAAAGTGAGGTGCTTAGGGAGAGTCGCGGAGTATGAGTCTAAGATCCACACTGACCAAGGTGGTAGTTAGAGTTTCATTGATGAATCATATCAACTCTTGAAGCTCTTGTATCGCACTTGAAACCATGGTTTTAAAAGGTTCAAACATTGTTAATGATTCATTTGCATTGAGGGCTGTTGTTAGTCCCAATTTATGCTAATTGAGGTTACTTTAGGACAACCGGAATTTCTTGGAATCAATCATAGGGGTGGGGCTTATTTTTTCTGCTTGAGGACAAGCAAAAGCTTAAGTTTGGGGGAGTTGATAACTAGGACTTTTACCTTGTTTTCCGCCCTTCTATGCTTAGGTTTTGGTTATATTTATACACAAAGTAGCCCCGAAAGCTTATATGTTGTGCTTGTTGCAGGATTGAACCAGAAAGGATGACATTCAGTCAAGAATATGCTCAAAACAGGAGTGAATCTGGAACAAGTACCAAGAACAACAAAAGTTACCACGATAAATGCCCACCGCGGTCGCTGTCCATTCTCCGCAGACCGCGGTGGTAAACATCATAGAAACATTCAGGCAGCATATCCCACCGCGGTCGTGGTCCATTCTTCGCGGACTGCGGTGGGGAGATTCAGAGAGGTATTCCATGCAAGTAACCAGCGCGGCCGCGGTCCAATCTTCGTAGACCGCGGTGGCAAGACTCTCAGACCCTCATTCAAAGCCACATTCCACCGAGGCCGCGGTCCGCGGTCCAGAGGTTCAGAGAAGAGTGATTCAAGGCCCATACTCACCGCGGCCGTGGTCCATTTACCGCAGTCCGCGGTAGAGCACCTTCAGAGACTCAGGTCATAGCTTCAGTTATCCACGGCAGACCGCGATTGATTTTGTGCGGTCCGCGGGCAAGGGCATTTTTGTCCAGATTTTTGGCTGGGTATAAATAGCTTATTTTGTAATTGTTTTAGGTTATCATTAGTAATCTTCGAATTTTCTGAATGGAAGAGCACGTGAATAGATAGTTTTTCATCTTTTTAGCTTATTTCTTGCATTTCTAACATTGAACCCTTGAGTTTATTGTTAATAATCATTAATATGGGTTCTATTTCATCTCTTTCATTGAATTTATCTTTGTTTATGAGTAGCTAGACCCATTAGTTAGGGTTGTGGCTCAACCCTAGAGTGGGTATTTGATGGGTTTCTAAAATAAGGGTTTGGATGTTTATGGGTGTTTGCTATTTAGGCTAATTTAGGGTTCTTATTGCTATAATTAGTGGTTGCAAACACTAAGTAACCTTTCCATGACTTGGGTCCTTCTTGAGAAAGAGGATTTGAGTCTAGAAAATTAGCTTAACAAGGAATTAGGGCATTATCAAGAGATTGGTAGTCCCAATTAATTGGGTTGAACCCAGAAATGGTAAAACCCTACTTGAGCCCTAATTAACGGGTTAAAACTCGAAAGAGTAATACCCTACTTGCACCTTAATTTCTTGATTAATTAACACCTAATTAGCCTCAAGAGAGGCAATTAGGGCAAAGCCACTCAAACTACCGAGAGGTATAGAGTGGGCACATCCGTGCATTGGTTATAGATGTATCCCTATTCAACATCCTTACTTTAGAACATTGAAATCCATTAAGTATCCGCCTAGGTGAAAGTCGCGACCCTAGTACCTTTATCCTTATAAGAAAACAACATCAAAACAAAGTAGTTGATCAAGTAGAATATAACAGTAGCCTAATACTTAATATAGCTCAAAACACCCTATCATGAAAATTTCAATTAGAAACACGAGGCTCTACTAGTTCACGTAGACACTCACTCCAATTGTTGACTCCCTGAGGATTCGATCCCGACCTTTCGGGTAAAAGCTGCACGACCCTTGCCTTCCTACTCTAAATAGTAGTGAGGGTGAGAGCTGATCACGTTTTGGCGCCGTTGCCGGGGAGTTAAGACGGTGTTGATTATCTACGTGTCTAGTAGCGTTAAGTGTTTTTCTTTCTTTCTATTTTTAACCTTTTTGCTTAATCTACTCAGGTAAAAAAAAATGGCGAATCCAATGGGAAACGTCATTGCGGGGGAGGAGTTATATGACAATCAAGAGGACGAAATCAATCAATTACCTCCACAAAGAAGGGGCCGACAGGCCAATCTACAAGATGATATCCCAGACCCTCCCCTGCCCCTACCTCCTAGAGATGCCCCTCAGATGATTCCAAACGAGGGGTATGCAAGTGCTATTATTCCGCCGAGGATTCGGGCAGCGAACTTCCAAATTACAAACGTGATGCTCACCCTCCTAGAGCAACGGGGCTATTTCACCGGAGTCGCACACCAGAATGCCTATAAGCATCTCAAGGGCTTCGTAGATACTTGCTGGGGAAATAAACAGACAAATGTCTTGGAGGATGCATTACGACTCAGGTTATTCCCTTTCTCTCTTCGGGGAAAAGTTCTTGATTGGATCGAGCGTCTTCCCAACCATTCAATATCAACTTGGGATGAGCTCGCAGACAAATTCATTGCAAAATTCTTTTCCCTGAGTCGTATGGCGGTTCTTCGTGATGAAATATTGGCCTTCAAACAAGAACCAAATGAGCCCTTACATGAGATATGGGAGAGATATAGGACCATGGTTAAGGAATGTCCGAACAACGACATGACTGAAGCCATGATCCAACAGACTTTCTATCGAGGGATTAACACTGTGAATCAATGTGTGGTCAATCAATTGGCCAAAGGAAATTTTATGAAGTTGACTTATCCCGAGGCATGTGAGATTCTAGATGAGATGGCCAACATATCATCGTCTTGGAAAAGTAGAGCTAATGTGCCTCAAGGAGAGACCGGTGTGAATAGTCTCCATAAAGAGCTCCAAGAACAAGGGCAAGCAATTGCCGAGCTCACTACTACCATGAATCAACTTGCCAAAGCTCAACTCCAACAATTGCAAGGGCCAAAGCAAGTGAATGCTATGGAAGGAGTGAACATGCAAGGAACTCAAAGGAGACCTCGGGGGAACTCTAAGCAAAACCATAATGATCAAAGTGACCAAGGGCCTAGTGGGTATGGCCAAGATGAAGAGTATGTTGACCAAGAGGAAGATGTGATGTTTGCAAACAACTATCAAGGTCAAGGAAATAGTCAAAAAAACAACCAAAGTTGGAGAAACCAAGGTAATAACCAAAGTTGGGGGAATCAAAGGCCAAGAATAACAACAACAATGCTCGGAATTGGGGGAACAACACCAACGATCGTCAATGGGGGTGCAATAATGACCGATAATGGGGGAACAACAACGAGGAGAATTCGAATGGGGGAAACAACAACAACAACCGGGGAGGCAACGGTAATCAGGGGTCAGGCTTTCAAAGGCCACCGATATACCAACAACCAACCCTGTACCAATCTCAAGGGCAAAGTTCATCGGGCTCGGACATGGGTAGAATTGAAAATATGTTTAAGCACATGACGGAGAGAAATGCAGAATTCGATGCCCAGTTGGCATCTCACAACACCTCCATCAGGAACCTCGAAGTGCGAATGGGCCAGATTTCACATGCTTTAAACACACGCCCAAAGGGTGCACTACCAAGTGATACGGTGGTGAACCCCAAGGGTGGGAACAACAACAGTATCGGTCACGCCATGGCGGTGACTACAAGGAGTGGAAAAGGTGGTGAAGCAAGTACGTCAAGGCAAAAGAAGGTTGTTTTTGAAGATGAAGATATTCCACAAGAAGAGTTACCGGTTGAAGTGGAACAAGTGGTGGATAAGCCAAGTGAAGGTGAGGTAAGAATTGACATACATGACAATGGGCAGAACTTGGAAAGGAACGTGAACCCATCTAGGGAACACGTAATTGATATGCGAGAGCCGATGGCCCTACAAGCCAAGGCACCATTGCCTAGGCCACCTCCTCCCTACCCTCAGAGATTGGCCAAACATAAGCAAGAGACTCAATTCAAAAAGCTTATCGATATGATGAAGAGTCTCTCCATCAACGTTCCATTGGTGGAAGCCTTGGAGAAAATGCCTGGATACGCTAAGTTCATGAAGGACTTAGTGACAAAAAAGCAGTCCATGGAGTGTGAGACCATCAATCTGACTCACCAAGTGAGTGATATAGTTCACTCTATGGCATCGAAACTTGAGGATCCCGATGCCTTTACTATTCCTTGCACGATTGGGAGTGCAGACTTTGCCAAAGCCCTATGTGATCTTGGGGCAAGTATTAACTTGATTCTGTATTTAGTGTTTAAGACTTTGGGGATCGGACAACCTAGGGCGACCTCTATGCATTTGCAAATGGCTGACAGGTCGACGAAGAGGCCCCTAGGTATTATTGATGATGTGCTAGTGAGGGTGGACAAGTTTATTGCCAGCAGATTTTGTTATTCTTGACTGTGAGGTTAATTTTGAGGTCCCCATAATCTTGGGGAGGCCTTTCCTTGCCACGGGGAAGGCCTTGGGAGATGTAGAAGCTGGGGAACTCACGTTCAGAGTGGGTAATGAGAAGGTGATCTTTCATGTATGCAAATTTATTAGGCAACCTAACAACACGGAAGTTTGCTCTTTTATGGACCTCATGTATGAGGTTAATATTGATGATGCCAGTGCTATAATCCATGTTGAGGACCCAGTGGAGTTGGCCTGATTGAATCATGAAGACTCAGTGGTGGAAGGTGTTCTTGAAAGAACCCATGCCCTTCAAGGCATGTGGTCTTATTCTTATGCTCCCAGAAAATTATCCTTGGATTTGGAGAATCGGAAGACTCCACCAACAAAGCCTTCCATTGAATAACCGCCGAATCTGGAGTTGAAGCCATTTCTTTCTCACCTCAGGTATGAATATATTGGTCCATCTTGTACTTTACCTGTTATTCTTTCCTCTTGCCTAACCCAAGTGCAGATAGATTCAACTCTAAAAGTGCTAAGTAGGAGAAAAAAAGCAATCGGATGGACTCTGGCAGATATTCGGGGTATTAGCCCCACCTTTTGCATGCACAAAATTATATTGGAGGATGGAGACAAGCCCTTTGTGGAGCATCAAAGAAGACTTAATGAAGCAATGCAAGAGGAAGTGAAGAAGGAGATCATCAAATGGCTCGATGCGGGAGTTGTCTATCCAATTTTGGATAGCGCTTAAACTTCTCCAGTTCAATGCGTCCCGAAAAAGGGTGGAATGACGGTGATCACGAATGATAAAAATGAGCTCATTCCCACAAGAACGGTTACCGGATGGCGGGTGTGCATGGACTAACGCAAGCTCAACAAGGTGACCCGCAAAGACCATTTTCCTTTGCCATTCTTGGATCATATGTTGGATAAGCTTGCGGGCCGGGCCTTCTATTGTTTTCTCGACGGGTATTCTGGATATAATCAAATTTTGATCGCCCCGTAGGATCAAGAGAAGACTACCTTTACTTGCCCATATGGTACTTTTGCCTTTGCTCGCATGCCCTTCGGTCTTTGTAATGCCCCGGCCACTTTCCAAAGATGTATCATGGCAATCTTCACCGACATGGTGGAAGAATTTCTTGAAGTATTCATGGCCGACTTTAGTGTCGTCGGGCATTCTTTTGATGAATGCTTATCTCATCTTGATAAGATCCTTGCTAGATGTGAAGAGACGAACTTAGTATTGAATTGGGAAAAATGCCACTTCATGGTAGAAGAGGGAATTGTATTGGGCCATAAGATATCAAAAAATGGCATTGAAGTTGATAAAGCAAAAATTGAGGTGATCTCAATGTTGCCACCACCTACTTCAGTTAGAGGAGTCCGGAGTTTCCTCGGTCACGCGGGTTTTTATAGGCGTTTTATCAAAGACTTCTCTAAGGTGGTAAATCCATTGTGCAAGTTTCTTGAGAATGATGCTAGATTCCATTTTGATGAACATTGTATGCATGCCTTTGAACTTTTGAAACACAAGATCACCACTACTCCTATCATCACGGTGCCAAATTGGAGCTCACCCTTCGAGCTTATGTGTGATTCGAGCGATGTAGTTGTGGGTGATGTGTTGGGCCAGAGGGTGAACAAGATCTTTAACCCTATCTACTACGCTAGCAAGACAATGAATTCGTCCCAAATGAACTACACGGTCACAGAGAAGGAGCTTTTGGCAATAGTCTTTGCTATAGAGAAATTTCGTCCTTACTTGATGGGTGCGAAGGTCATAGTTCATACTGACCTTGCGGCACTCCGGTATCTCATGACTAAGAAGGATTCAAAAGTGAGGCCTATGCGTTGGGTATTGTTTCTCCAAGAGTTTGACTTAGAGATTGTGGATCGAAAAGGGAGTGAAAATCAAGTGGGCGACCATCTTTCTCGGTTTGAGGAGAAAGGGCGACCTTGTGATGGACTTTAAATCAATGACAATTTCCCAGATTAACAACTTTTGTCGGTGTCGATGCAAGAGATGCCATGGTTTGCCGATCCAATTACCTTGTCACCGGTGTTGTCCCTTGTGAGCTCTCTTCTAACCAAAGGAAAAAGCTTAGGAGGGATAGCTTGGATTTCTATTCGGATGAGCCTTATCTGTTCAAGATTTGCACTGATGGGGTCATCCGAAGATGTGTACCGGAGGAAGAACAAATGGCTATTCTTGAGTCTTGCCACTCCTCACCTTATGGTGGTCATCATGGAGGAGCAAGAACTGCTTCAAAGGTGCTAAGTTGTGGTTTCTTTTGGCCTACATTGTACAAGGATGCCGGTGATCTAGTCAAAAGGTGTGATGAGTGCCAAAGGGCCGGGGGAATTTCCAAGAAAGATGAGATGCCTCTAAATTCTATTCTTGAAGTGGATATATTTGATGTGTGGGGCATCAATTTCATGGGCCCATTTTTTTGTTCTTGTGGGAACACGTACATTCTAGTGGTGGTCGATTATGTGTCTAAATGGGTTGAGGCCGTGTCTTTGCCCAACAATGAAGCCAAGAGTGTTATTGATTTCCTCAAGAAGAACATCTTTACAAGGTTTGGCACGCCTCGTGCTATCATCAGTGATGGGGGGTCGTATTTTTGCAACAAAGCCTTTGACACCTTGCTTTCCAAGTATTGTGTCAATCACAAAGTCACCACCCCCTACCACCCTCAGGCAAGTGTCCAAGTGGAAGTCTCTAACAGAGAAATAAAGAGCATATTATCAAAAACGGTCAATGCTAATAGGACCGATTGGGCAAAGAAATTGGATGATGCTCTTTGGGCTTACCGAACCACTTACAAGACCCCAATTGGTATGTCGTCGTACCGGTTGGTCTTCGGGAAAGCTTGCCACCTTCTGGTAGATTTGGAGCACAAGGCTATGTGGGCTTTGAAAAAGTTGAACTTAGAATGGAATATAGCGGCTAACATTCGTGTGGAGCAACTAAATGAGTTAGATGAATTCAGATTCCATGCGTACTCCAGTTCGTCCTTGTATAAGGACAAAATGAAGTACCTACATGACAAGTATCTCGAGCCAAAGAGTTCAAGGTTGGTGATTTGGTGTTATTGTTCATTTCTCGGTTGAGGCTATTCCCGGAATCCTCAAGTCAAAATGGAACAGGCCCTTTGAAGGGGTATTTGTGACTCCATTTGGTGCTCTTGATCTCAAAAACAAAAGTGGAGAAACCTTTAGAGTCAATGGTCACCGGGTCAAACACTATCTTGGCACGCTCGATGAAAACCACGTGGTGGCACTTCTTTGTCTTAAATGATCTTAGTAACATGCGTCGTGTCGCGACGTTAAATCAGGCGCTTCTTAGGAGGCAACCCATGTGTCTTTATTTTTTTTCTTTGTTTTTCTTGGTAGAATAGGATTCATTTTGCACTAACTGGTTTTTGGATGTTGTAGGAAGATTTTGACACAGGAAATTTGGCTAAGTCTGGAAAAATGGCTCTCTAAAGTTGGCATTGCGGCCGCGGTGCCGTGTTAAGCTAATTAATGATTCTCTGAATCTTGCTCCGCGGTCGCGGTCCTCTTTTCGCAGTCTGCGTAGCCCAAGCATCTAGTAAGTGTAATTGTGATTAATTAACTTCTTAATTTCTTTATTTTCTTCAGTAATTGGTAGATTTTTCTTCTATTTTTCATAATTTTTCTTTTCTAGGCTTTTAACCATGTTAGGGTTAGTTCAAAATGATCATTTTAGACCCTTGGAATCTAATTGCACTGATTAAACATGTAGGGATTAAATAAATGAACAATTGAGCATGAAAATGGAAAAAAGTGAAAGCCCTAGCTTATTAGCCTGACCGCGGTGCTTAGCCTATGCATCCTACAAATGATGACCGCGGTCCAGGGTCAATTCTTCGCGGTCCGCAGTCAATTTTTCGTGGTCCGCTGTCCCCTAGAGTCAGATACATGTTCTCAGAGCTTGCTTCACTACGGCCGCAGTGCTACGTTTCAGAGATTACGTTGGTATGGGGTCCTTCACCGCGGTCCCCGGTCCATTTTTCGCGTTCCGCGGTGGCTGTTCTGCAGCTGTTCTACTTCTAAGTTTTATCTATTAATGTCTGTGCAACTTCTCTTTGGGTACTAACCATGTTTAAATGTGTCAATATTGCAGAAAATGGTTCTATCAAGAGGCGGAGGTCGTAAACCAACGGGCAAGGGTGAATTATCCGGGGGGAGAGGAAAGAAAATGATAAAGCTTGATCCGAAGGTCCAGAAAGGATTAAAAAGAACAAGGAAAGCTATATAGACATTAGACAAAGCTGCTTCCCACTCGGTCAGTGATTATGTCCCCTCCGAAGCCTCGTCAGAATCTATACCGGAGTACGTCGAAGACTTCTCGGAAAGGTTTTGGCTAACCAATGAACCATCAGACTCTCCCCATATCCAAGCATCTACACACTCTGCGTCAGCTGAGGGGTCAATCTTCGGGAGTGGCCACACGGACTCTACCTCACCTACAACTTCCTTATCAGGAAAGCATTCTGGTGATGATAAAGGGGGTGAACCCTAAGTTTAGGGGGTAGAACGTACAAGAAACCCAGATGCATGGCAGAAAAGATTTGTTAGTGAAGCGGCTTTCCATCAGTTCCGGGATTTGTGGGGCTCAAGATCACTCATTTTGGAGCGCAAGTTCACAATCAAGGACTTGTTGCCCCACCACTCATAGGTAAAGAGGCAATTCTTAGAAAGAAAAGGCTGGGACTATTTTTCTGCTTACTTCCCGGATACCACTGAGCACCTAGTCAAAGAGTTCTACACTAACTTGTCATTTATGCAAAAAGACTCCAAGGTTTCAATGGTGCGGAATCTCACGATACCCTTTGATGGTGAGGCACTTAACAATTATCTGGAAATGGACAATGTGGATGACTCCCTATATCAGGAGAAGCTATCAGAGAAGGATGCAAGCCGAAATTGGCTGGCTTTGCACTTAGCAAGGCCTGTGGAGACTCCTGAGTTGTTACCCGCTGGAAAGACTATCTACCGGAAGACCCTGAGCTTTGAATCCAAGGGATGGGAAACCTTCGTGTGCAAAAGGTTGGACCTAACTTTTCATGAGAACACCATGCCTCTCAGTCGGGCTGTGCTCATTGCTTCCATCATGGCTGGGTTCTCGATCAATGTTGGGAATATCATGTCCAATGTCATCAATAGAGTGGTAAACGAAGGTGATAAATCTTACCCTTTTCCGAACTTCCTTACCATGTATTTGAAGGACCAGGGGGTTGACAAGAAGCGCTTTGATATGAAAATGAAGCCCAAAGCGGACTTCTCTTGGTATGATTTGCTAGATGAGTACAACCCCAAAAGGAAGTTCAAGGGTAAGTCCGTTGCCTCCACTGGCCAGTCTGAAAAGCCAGCGGTGGTGGTGGAGTCATCTCAGCCTAGGCTAGACATTCCAGAGGCTGCACCAGGCCCATCTACCTCAGCCGGTCCAACCATTCCTTCATCCAGGGCTTATCCTCTGATAGCCCACATGCTCAATCAGACACTAACCAGCATCAACAACTGGATGCAGGCAGCGACTTCAAAGTTGTCTGTGATTTCTACATCAGTGGCAACCTCGGCCCCTCCTCCACAACCACAGGTACCCCAGTCCGTTACGGACGCGCTAATGGAAATTCTGGAAAAGCAAAAGAAGATTTTGGATGTCGTGGGAGCACATGGGACTGCATTGAAGAAGCTGGCAAAGGAGACAACGAAGCTGAGGTACACCCGTGCTTCAAAGGAGTCAGTGGCAGAGTTGCGATAAGAGGTAGAGAAGCTAAAGGGAGATCAGAACCCGCCAGACTTGCTACTCCAGGATCCTTCAGCCCAGTCAGGGAAGCAGCCAGAGCAGCAGGTAGATCCTGATAGGCCAGCAAAGAGGTGGATGGTCTTGCCCCGCACAGAGGTTATTCAACTAGTTCTGGTAGACCCTCCAGTACAGACTCAGGTTGCGGAGCAGACTCAGCCGCAGGGCAAGGAGGCACAGACCACTGGAGGACCCAGCTCTAACTCAGTCACAGCCACAGGCAGACCCAGCTCCATCTCAGTCACAGTCACAGGGACCACCACAGGCCGAGGGCCAATAGGGAGTTTTCTTTACTCTCTATCTCTCTCCCATACTTTTTGTTGAGGTACCTTTGGTTATATAGCATTGAGGACAATGCTAACTTTTAGTTGGGGGAGTGTCCCTATAGGTATTTTTGATTCGATGTTATGGGTTGTATAATTCAGACGATTTTTCTTTTATTATGCTTTATTTTCTATTTTTGCATGTAAATAAGTTTACTATTTCAGTACTTTTATGACATTTTACTTTTTGGTATGTATAAAGTTACCTTTCATTGTATATATTCATCACTTTATGTATATTCGACTAATTCCCCTTATGTACATATTCATTCTATCCCACGCATTTTACTTTATGCACTTTTCCATTTTATAGCTTTTTTTTCTTTCATAGCTTCTTGTTTTGAATTTCGCTCGTGCAATAAGCCTTTGGTTTTCTTAACGCCACGGTTCTTTCCAAAGGTGGAATTTTTGTGAACCGGGTGGCTCTTCCCAAGGATGGATGGTGTGACAACCTTCTTAAGCATTTGAGTATGTTTTCCCTTTTGTCTTTGTTTTTCTTCTTTTTTCGTTTTTCCAGTTAGTAGATAAAAGGTGCCTCAAGAAAAGCTTCACTTGGGCCTAACACATTTGCCTTTGATCCCATGGTCAAAGACAAGCCATTGTGTTTAGGATGGTGATAGTGATGATCTTGAGACTCTTGTGTTGGCAGATAATCATCAAGTGGTTCTTCGGGACCATTGTGTTACTCAAAGCACGACTAAGGTCATTGTGGGCCCTCGACTCTTTTTCTGTAACAATCCCATAGCTTTAGTGGTGAGAATTCGAAATTGCAAGTCCAAGTCCCGTGCCACTAGTCTAAAACTTGCCCTGAATGTTTGTCTAGGTGAAATCCTAAGTGTAGTATGACTTGAGAAGTGACTATAGGCCCCCTTGATCCGAATTGCATATTGAACATTTCCGTGACCTACCAAAAATGAATTCCCTAGTCAACCCTTTTGAGCCGTAAGCCCTGTCTTTCGAAAACCATGCTACAAGCCTTTGCCCAATTTTACCCTCTCTTGGCACCCGATCTTCCTTAGCACTAGGTAAAAAGCATAAGTTTGGGGGAGAGATGAGTGATGCAACAAAAGTGAAAAAGAAGGCACAAAAGAAAGAAAAAGGGAAGGCAACAAATTTTTTTTTTTGCAAATAGAAGAAATAAAGGGAATTGATGAAAGAATTGTGACAAAAGTTGTGGAATGCCTAAAAAGGAGAAAAGAGTCTTGAATGAACAAAAAGGTAAGACAATACGTCTCTCCAAACCTACAAAAGAGATAAAATGACTCAAAGAGTTAAAAGAATGTGAGAACAAAAATGAAGTGCTTAAGGAAAGATAGAGTCCACTCTGACCAAATACTTCCTACCCTTGACCAAAAGCCTTCATTAAGTGTCCACAAAAGCGTTGTATGATCTCGAGTCGAATGAAACTTGTATTAGTGGTGATTTACATAAGGGGCAAGCATATAGTACTTTGAGCCGGGCTTGAGACTTTTTCCTTGATGAGAGATGAGCGAATTCCCATATTCCTCGTTCTAAGCGTTACTATTCTAAAAGTGAGGTGCTTAGGGAGAGTCGCGGAGTATGAGTCTAAGATCCACACTGACCAATGTGGTAGTTAGAGTTTCATTGATGAATCATATCAACTCTTGAAGCTCTTGTATCGCACTTGAAACCATGGTTTTAAAAGGTTCAAACATTGTTAATGATTCATTTGCATTGAGGGCTATTGTTAGTCCCAATTGATGCTAATTGAGGTTACTTTAGGACAACCGGAATTTCTTGGAATCAATCATAGGGGTGGGGCTTATTTTGTCTGCTTGAGGACAAGCAAAAGCTTAAGTTTGCGGGAGTTGATAAATAGGATTTTTACCTTGTTCTCCTCCCTTCTATGCTTTGGTTTTGGTTATATTTATACACAAAGAAGCCCCGAAAGCTTATGTGTTGTGCTTGTTGCAGGATTGAACCAGAAATGATGATATTCAGTCAACAATATGCTCAAAACAGGAGTGAATCTGGAACAAGTACCAAGAACAACAAAAGTGACCACCGCAAATACCCACCGCGGTCGCGGTCCATTCTACGCGGACCGCGGTGGTAAACTTCAGAGAAGCATTTAGGCAGCATATCCCACCGCGGTCGTGGTCCATTCTTCGCGGACTGCGGTGGTGAGATTCAGAGGGGCATTCCAAGAAAGTAGCCACCGCGGCCGCGGTCTAATCTTCACGGACCGCGGTGGCAAGACTCTGAGACCCTCATTCAAAGCCACATTCCACCGAGGCTGCGGTCAAATTACCGCGGTCCGCGATCCAGAGGTTCAGAGAAGAGTGATTCAAGGCCCATACTCACTGCAGTCGCGGTCCATTTACTGCAGTCCGCGATAGAGCACCTTCAGAGACTCAGGTCATAGCTTCAGTTATCCACCGCGCCGCGGTCGATTTTGTGCGGTCCGCGGTAGCGCTGCATGGGCATTTTTGTCCAAATTTTTGGCAGAGTATAAATAGCTTATTTTGCAAAACATTTAGGTTATCTTTAGTAATCTTCGAATTTTCTGAACGAAAGAGCACGTGAATAGCTAGTTTTTCATCTTTTTAGCTTATTTCTTGCATTTTTAACATTGAACCCTTGAGTTTATTGCTAAGAATCATTAATATGGGTTCTATTTCATCTCTTTCATTGAATTTATCTTTGATTATGAGTAGCTAGACCCATTAGCTAGGGTTGTGGCTCAACCGTAAAGTGGGTATTTGATGGGTTTCTAAAATTAGGGTTTGGATGCTTATGGGTGTTTGCTATTTGGACTAATTTAGGGTTCAGATTGCTATAATTAGTGGTTGCAAACACTACTTAACCTTTCCATGACTTGGGTCCTTCTTGAAAAAGAGGATTTGAGTCTAGAAAATTAGCCTAACCCATTAGGGCATTATCAAGAGATTGGTAGTCCCAATCAATTGGGTTGAACCCAGAAATGGTAAAATCCTACTTGAGCCCTAATTAACAGGTTAAACCTCGAAAGAGTAATACCCTACTTGCACCTTAATTGCTTGATTAATTGACACCCAATTGGCCTCGAGAGAGGCAATTAGGGCAAAGCCACTCAAACTACCGAGAGGTATAGAGTGGGCACATCCGTGCATTAATTATAGTTGTATCCCTAATCAACATCCTTACCTTAGAACATTGAAATCCATTAAGTATCTGCCTAGGTGAAAGTCGTGACCCTAGTTCCTTTATCCTTATAAGAAAACAACATCAAAACAAAGTAGTTGATCAAGTAGAATTTAACAGTAGCCTAATACTTAATATAGCTCAAAACACCCTATCATGAGAAGTGCAATTAGAAACACGAGGCTCTACTAGTTGACTTAGACATTCACTCAAATTGTTAACTCCTTGAGGATTCGATCCCGACCTTTCGGGTAAAAGTTGCACGACCCTTGCCTTCCTACTCTAGATAGTAGCGAGGGTGAGAGCTGATCAAATGCCGAGGGTCGAACGGTCCAAACCATAAGTGAATCTTTCAATCCACCGTGGTGTACGACCTGCTCCCATGAGAGTGGGGGAAATCACACTCCGCTAGCGGAATGTAAATTGCGAAGCGGTCACATGCACACACAATAACCTTAACAATTTACTTTCCATAAACAATTCCTTCCAACTATCCAATTCAATAAACCTCAGGGACCCAATACTACATATAACATGAGTTCAAAACATATAATTCATTACAAGGAAGAATACAAGGCATGATGTGGGCCTAACTACCCTGACACAACACCAATAGCCGCTACGTACGGACTCTCGTCACTTAGTATGACGTAGCCCCCCACAAACATTACACATAGCATCTAAATCACCTATGGGGACAATTCCCTCTTGCAAGGTTAGAAAGGAGACTCACCTCGCGTCGAATCTACTCCTCAGGTCAAGAATGTTTCCGAAACTCCGAATTCGTCTCCCAAGGACTCGTTACTAATCAAACGTTACGTAAATATATCAAATTATACTCAAAGCATGAAATTATCCTATCTATATAGTCAATTCAACATTCTTGCTGAAATCCTAAAATTCACCCCCAGGCCCGCACGCTCGGATTCCGAAAATTCTCGAAGGAAACACTCACCCATAAGCTAAGGATTGTTAATATATGATTTTTCTTTATTTCACAGCCCATTCACGGGAAATTCTCAAATTTATCGAAAGCCCTTGGTTACTACCCATTTTCTTAATTCACTAATGAAGTAGTTAATTTAACTAGTAGTTCATGTATTAAACTAATACTAGGGTAGAATTTACTTACCTCTTCAGTAGTTAGGTGAATTGGCTCTTTTCCAAGCTTCCTAGGTCGACAACGGTGGAAAGAAAATGAACAAAATCCCGTGTTTTAAAGACACACACTGCCTAACAGTGGTTCCGCACCTGCGGCTCAAGGACCGCGCATGCGGTCTCGCACCTGCGGAAAATGGGACAAGGGCCTGGGCTCGCACCTGCGTGCAGGAGTCCGCACCTGGGGGAAATGGCCCGCACTTACGAGAACTGGGCAGCCCACCTGGGATCGCACCTACGAGGTTGGGACCATATGAGCGGTCCCACACCTGCGTCTAGGCAACCGCACCTATTGTCACACCAGATCAGGTGCACCAGTAACCTTTGCAGCTGGTTTTTGGCCTCATTTGGTGCCCGAGAGGCACCTGGGCCAACCCGAGCCCCCGTCCAAACAAACTAACAAGTCCCAAATCATAATACGGACTCGCTTGAGCCTTCAGAACACTCAAAACAACGCTTAAACTCAGAATCACCCCTCAAAACCCCTAGAATCAAAACTTAAGAACTTCAAGTTCTTGAATTCGATATCAACGCGCCGAACCGACCTATACTACTCGGAATGACACCAAATTTTGCAAGAAACTCATAAATGACATAAGAGAACTATTCCCGGTCTCGGAATTCCGTTCGGACCTCGATAACACAAAAACACATTCCAGACCAAATTATGAACTTAAGAAAACTCTTATTTGGATATTGGGCGCCGAAACGCCCCCGGGTCATCCAAAACACATTGCGAACATACGCTTAAGTGCAAAATCATTATACGAGGCTACCGGAACTGTCGGGACTTGATTCCAAGGTCGTTTGCTCAAAATGTTGACCGAAGTCAAACTTGGCCAAAATGGCCAACCTTAAGGAACCAAGTGTTCCTATACTGCTCTAAACACTTCCGAATCCTAAACCACCCGGCCCCGCAAGTCATAAATCACGATAAGTCGCTATGGGAAGTTTCATTTAAGGGAACGGGGTCCGAATACGCAAATTAACCGGTCAGGTCGTTACACTTGGCAGCTCGGAAACCGTAGTGCGGCCTATGTTTCTGAAATCCCCCTATTCGGTCAAACTTGGCCATCATATCTTTACGCGATAACTCTTTCATCCTTCCCGGGTACAGGGGCAGTTGTTAATAACCAACTTTTCCCTATATTATTTTTAAAATGCATATATATCCTCAAAAATATGCATGAGCATCAATTAATATTTTTCCATATTTTTCTACAATTTTTAAAGTATTTTTAATTAATTCATCCCACTATTTTATTATCTAAATAAATTACTAATTGCATCACAAATGATTTTAATAACTTTATTGTTTAATTTTATCATTTATGTTTATATTAATTTTTAATTATTTTATGCATAATTATATTTACATGTGTAGGCTATAATTGCAATAATAGCCCATGCGTGCATAATTACTTTATTTTACACGAAAATGACCTTTTATATTTTTATAATATTAAGTAATTATTTTAAATTATTTTCATGCATAAATATCATTTTTGATCATTTATTAGCTATTTTTATAAATTATTTTATCAAATTAATTGGGTATTTAACATATAGTCTTTTTAATTTTCGGACCTTAGCCCAATTTCCACCCCAGCCCAATTAAATTAACCCATTAACCCATAACCCAATACCCATAACCCAAATCTTTAAACCCTCCCAAATTGAATCCTGGCTGTTTGATCTCACTAGATCAACGGTCCAGGATCCTTTTCCTTTTTTAATTAACCAAACCACCCCCAAACCCTAGTCATTTCACCAAAACGGCCGCCCCTGAATCCCCATCCTCTTCTCTTCTCTCTCACCCTTCTTCTAACCCAAGCCGCTGTCACTGAACCCCCTTTAATTCATGGGGTTTCCCTTTAATTTTTGGCCTTATCCGACCTCCTATCTCTACTAGTTGTTCGACTTCCATGTTATTTTATGGAATCTCAAAGAGATTAGAACCAGACTTGGTTCAAATCCCTCATTTTCTCGATGAATCCATCTGTGTTGACTCCAATGTCTGTGAGTACTAATATGTTCGTGTTCATGACTTCAAATCTCAAGTTCAAACTAGATTTTTCTCATCTCTGTTTATTTTTTAGATCCCCTAACTATTTCTTGCTAAATCCGTTCAGATCTCTTTAGATCTGAAGAGGTTTGAGTTCGTTTGTTTCTTTTCCTTTAAGACTCTACCGTTTTTCCTATTATTGTTAACCGATTTTTGTTCAGATCACTATTATTGTTTCCTATTATTGTTTTTCCCGACTTTGGTGAGTACTATGTCTTTATGCTCTAGAGTTTCTAATTATTCTACTACTTGCTCTAATGTTCGCCCCTTTATTTTGGCTCTGTCAAATTAACTGATTAATTGGTTTACTTGCTTAATTAAGGTTTGAAATTGTATTCCTTTTTAAAAACTGATATCTCTTCGAAAGATTCTTACTTATTCTTTCCTTATATGTGATTCAAAATTTGTACCACTTCCCTTAATTATATTGCTGGCTTGTTTTTTGGGTTTTGATTGTTTTGATCGACCTATAAATGATCTCTGGATTTATTGCTTACCTTATTAAACCTCAATCTTGTCTGTTAGTTGATATCGTATGAGATTCTCCTTAATTTAAGTAACATTTGCAGGATTCTGTCTTCTTAATTGATTGATGTTTAGCCTTAATTAACTGGTTAATTGATTTTGCATACCTTATTTGTGTGACCTTGATTGTCCTACCTTATTTGCTTACTCTACGGTATACTATATAATCCTTTCACCGTTATGATTTTCAAGGAGACGCTTACAAGCACACATTGAGACACACAAGCTCACACACAAACCTACGCTTACAAATCTACACTCACTAACTTACACTCACACAACTTGAGTTCTTTCTATCACTCTGATTTGCTGCATTGTCTAGCCGGCAAAAAGCCAAGGCTAGACTCTTGGATTCAAACTGCTATCTCCTTCTTGTTTACTCTCCCCCTAACTGGTATGCCTCGATTCCTGTTATTTTGTTATATTCTATATGCTATGGAGTACGTTTTAGACCTCAGTATGCTTCTGTTTTGATACCTGATTTTTTGACCATCTCTTTCTCAACTACTGTGCCTTAGTTCTTATTATCTTGTGTTGTTCCATGTGAATTATATGATTAGTTTATTTCAAACCTCTATATGCTTATGTTTTCCATATAGTTCCTGTTTATTTCTCTCTCAACTAGCATACCTCAATTCCTGTTAACCTACTATGGTATGTGTGCTTACTTTAGTATGTTTCTGTGTGATCCATGGTTTCCGTTTACCTCTTTCTAGACTAGTATGCTTTGGTTCCTGTTCTATGTGTTTGTTTGTTTAGATACTTCAAACTTCAGCATGTTTCTATTTAATGCATACCTATATGGTCTCACCTAGTGGTAATTAATGAACTGAGTAATCTTCAGTAATGTTGTTTGATTCAACTATAAATTCCTTTTTCTGAACATGTTTAGATATTACAAATATCTGTAGCCAATCCTGTTTGTTAGTTCAAAGTGTCCCTGCTCTTTGTAAATCACTTTAAGTACTAGTATGAATACTTAGTTTGAATATGTTCTAATATGGTTAAAACTATGTGATTGTTTCTTTCTTGGCCCAGTTCTGTTTGCAACCATGTGTCTGAACATATTCACTGCTGAAAATCAAATTGTTTTCTAAAAACATTTCCTTACCCCTTATACACTATATTCAAACATCTACTCTTAGTTATCTAGGTTCCTACCACCCCAATGTGAGCACTGCCTAGGGTCCTTGAGACTCCTGCGAACTCTGACACATTGGGGTTGGTCTTCCAATCTTTCACAAACTGTTTCTTTGAGAAAGGTTCTGGTGTGAGCATTGCCAGGGGTCCCTGAGGCCCTTGGGAACTTTGACACACTAGATGCACAATTTGTGTATCATGGATGGACTACCTGTATACTTCAGACTTGCTTGCTTGAAAGCATAGTTTCTAGGTTAATGTTGGGCCTGCCAAGGCTCCCTATAGCGTAGTGATTAGTATTATGTAATTCATATGTATTGGGTTGTAATAATGTAATAATCCTTGTAATGAACAGATATGGGGTTATTTGTAAAAGCTGGGGGTGGGTTTCTATATATCTTTGTTCAAGATTGGGGTAGAAATCCTGCCTATAGGTCCATTATGTTGATTCCTTATGTACGTTTAGAGATTCTGTCTATAGGTACCCCTTCTGGCTGTTTATGACTCTGAACTTTCATATTTTGGCATATTAGAAATCCTACCTATAGGTTCTTTATAATTCTGCATTAGAATCCATGTTCATAGGATCTACACATATTCTCTACCTTAACGTGCATTAGAGATCATGTATATAGGAGATTCTTTGTGTAAACTTATTGAACTATCCTGTCAATTTGCTAACGTTTCTGCCCACATAGAAAGCATGTCTATAGGAAATAAATAAATCAGTTCTAACACATAGAAATTATGCCTATAGGAGTTAGCTAATTTTGTAAATTAGAAAGCATGTCTATAGGAAATAAATAAATCAGTTCTAACACCTAGAAATCATGCCTATATGAGTTAACTAATTCTGCAAATTAGAAACCATGCCCATAGGGTCTAAAGGATAAAAACATGTCTGTTAAAATCAGCAACTCGTTTATAAACTATGGTCTATAATTAATAGTTTTAGATACCATGCCTATAGGATTCTGCTATATTTATCACTTAGGCTAACTTGTAGGGTTATCAAGAATTCTAAGTCTAAAAACTGTGATCTCTTAACTGCTTGACATTTGCCCAAATTCAGAGTTTTGACTAAAATCAGTAGGCAAACTGATAGGTACCGCTGCTCATTTTAATAAAGTTGTTATTTTATATTTTGTTTATGCTCATATATATATCCTTCATATAGGATCCTAAATCATTGAACTTGCTGTTTGAATTGCGTGCATTTGCTGTTTACTTGTGGAGGTTAGCATGAGCCCCTTTAGTTGCTTCTTATGTTACAGTCCTATATGAACTTTTGTTTGTCGCTTAGCTTTCTCATTTTGAAGCAACATAGGCCAGTCTAGAACCACCTTAAATAGAGGTCCTAAAAACCTACAGGACCATAGGTAAGGGAAGGGTAGAGCACGCATAAGGTACGAGTTAGAAGCTACTAGAACGCTTAGGTAATAACTGAAAGATAGTAATTGGGTAGTAAAAGAGATGATGACCTGTGCGCTAATACTATGTGTAGCACCCCAACTTGGGGGAAGTTACCAAGTATTGCATGGAAATGATCCTATAGGCTAAGAAACTCGGGACTCCTTTAATTCCTGCTTTAAAATAATAGTTGTCTAAATTGCTTTGTTTTCCTTTAAATACTAGTTCGCCTAATTAAGTTCGGTCGGGACCCACTTTTTTGGACTTCGAGGGGTGCCTAACACCTTCCCCTCAAGGTAATTCCTAGCCCTTACCCGATCTCTGGTATTGCAAACTAGTTTTAAGAGTTATTTGCTCTAGGTGTCCTAACCACCACAATCCGTTAGATGGCGACTATTCAAGTCTCATATCCCATCCCAAAAGGAAGGGAGTTGTCTCACTAATGTCGAAACCCTATTCCGCGAAGAAAAAGGGGGCACGCCAGCATGTCGACTCTGCAGGGGATAACCCTTAGTCTCTTACCATAACGAACTTGGTTTTTGTGAACTAGTCTTTAATCATGCTTCAATTCTGTTAATACGTGTGCACCCTTTTCCTTTCCCCTTTATGTGAATTTAATTGCCTATTTTTTAAGCATTTATGATTTCCTTCACTACATAAACTGACTTGTCTCATTGTTTTCTTTATTAAACGCCTTTCAACATATAAATACCGCATTTATCATTTTTCAACGTGCAAATACGTGACAACGTGATATTTACTGTTACATAAATCATGCTCAACATCATATTCTACTCATGCGTAATCAATCCTATATCAACGCTTGATGAGTGTTTGTGCTCTTCCTATATATCACCCTTTGAATTCAGAAAGGTTTATTTGCGGTTGTCCACATAATAACCCTTTATGACAAGCCTTGTCCTAAAAGTCCACCGGGGTTTCCATAATTCCAATGGACGAAACGACGATCTGAGCATTAATTTTGAGAAATAGGTGCCAATATGCTAATCAGTGACATATAAATAGTCGAATCTTAAGAGGGAAAGGGCCTAACCTTGTTTGTTTTGTAGAAAATGAGGCACGAAGTCCCAGGTTCGGTATGGTCCACAGTATACCACCGTTGTTTCTAGATTGGTGGGAAATATTTCATCAAGTGACAAAAAGCATGTGAAGAAGGTCCTGGGAAATTTTCCTTCTCTATTGGACATCCAACCAAATAATATGTTGGTTGAGGCTGCCACAATGTTCTGGGACAGTGAAAGATCCGTGTTTCGCTTTGGAAACATAGAAATGACCCCTCTCTTGGAAGAAATAGGAGGATTCGCTGGGCTACCTTGGGATAGTCCCAGTTTATTGTTGCCAAAAAACTGTACTGCTGGGGGATTTCTGAAAAATGATGGGTTTGAAAAAGAACGACGATTAAGAGTGCTTGAAGAAGTCCTACATACCCTTTGGCTACCTCTATGAACGATATGGTCATAGCAAGGCCTACCGTACCTTCGATAATGAATTCTCTACCACTTCCTTGGGTCATATTCACTGTAGGGTTTTTGTGTTCGTCGTCTGCTTCCTGGGTATGATAGTATTCCTATTGCAAGGGGACATAATTCACACCAGACTGGCTATGGTAGCAAAACATTAATGGAGGGAATTGAGGAGAAACATATACCATTGTCCCTATGATACTAGCTGACATATACCGGGCCCTGGAACGCTGCCAAAAGGGGTTCAAACACTTTGAGGGTTATAATCTGCTATTACAGGTTTGGTTATTGGAGCATCTCCAGGGAGGTCGATTCCGTCAAGAGTTTCCACGAAGGCCGTGGAATGATCATATAGCTTTCCATCACCTTAAGAGAATGACATATATCCCGGATAGGTTTGCTCCACCAGAAAGTGCTACATAATGGGTGTAGGTTTTCGACAATTTGATTGAGGATCAGGTCCAATGGATGTTTGAATGGTTCCCCACTGACGAGTTCACCATCAGATCTAGGGACGCGCCGCACTTGGAGCGGATCGGTTTAAGAGGCATATACCCTTATGTTTCCATCAGGGTAACGAGACAGGTAAACATGCAGGCAGGAAGCAGATCATACCGCAGGTCGCTAAAATGAGTCATTACTAGGCAGATTTTCAGGATGACGACATCCCCTACAAATGTGAAGCTCACCATATGTGGCACTATAAGATTATTGTAGAAAAGGACATCATCGAGCCAGACAGGTATCACGCAAGGCATATACGCTTTTACCTGTCATGGTTGGAAGACAACATAGCATAGATAGTTGAGCCGGGAATCGATCAAGGAAATAGGGTCATAGACAAAGATGCTGAGGCCCAAGTGAAATAAAACAAACTGCACAAAAGGATTCATGACTCCGAGGCCGAGCATCTAGAGATATACAAGACAGATATGAAACTAATCAATGAGTGGAGGGAATTGGCTATCAAATCTAATGAAAGGCTGGAGTATCTGGAGCAGGGTTTGATGGAGTTGGAGGAGAAGACAAGGAAGAGAGTCGCCGACTACCAGAATGGTGAGGGAAGCGAAGGAGGGCATCTAGAAAAGGTATACCTGCTATTGGGCATGCGCGAACTGAGGTACCTGATCGATGGAGCCAGGAAGATCAAGCCTGGGGAAGGTCATTCTAGGACCAAGTAGAGTAGATTTATTTGCTTTATCAGATGTAATAAGGCCAAGTGCCATTAGTGACTTATCTTATCTTAGTGTCGTTTTAGATTCATCTATTTTTACGCATTCTGGCATCATCAGCTTACCATACTAGATCCAGGGGCCCTCCACCTTCTCTTTCGTTAAGTCCACCAAAGGGAAAAGTAAAAGCAAAGATCGATGATATAAACGACATCAGAAAGGACAACACCACATATGTTGAGAATGCGGAAGCTTCCGATGGTCAGGGTACTCAAGCCTCAAATGATGTGGTTTCGCAACTTGAGCAAAAAATAGTTTAACTCCAGGGTGTCTTGAGCAGGTACGTAGCTTTGAAAATCTCTCCCTCACATTGAACATCCCAGATATACATCCATCACCCAAATACCCTGAACCTTGTACCACCTCATAACACACCCAACAAATGCCCTCAGAATCCTCTCGTGCCTCACCGGTATACAAACCCGCCTCAAAATCAACCTTTCCCTCCTCAATACTAGCAACCACCTATCACACTCCTCAAAATACCCCACAAATTATCCCCGAACCCCTAAACTCAACTAATGATCATCACTATACCCAAACTCCTGGCATTCACCAGAACAACCCCATATACGTGGAAACCCTACCTCACTCCACTCAACCAATCTCCTATACACCAGAATCCACTGAGAAGGACCTGCTAATCAAGAACATGTATGAGGAGCTCAAGAAGTTGACAAGTCGAGTTCAGGGTGTTGAAGGAGGTAAAGGGATAGAAGGTCTGAATTACGAGGATTTATGCGTACAGCCAGACGTGGAACTGTCGGAGGGTTACAAACCTACCAAGTTCTAAATGTTTGATTGAATAGGTGATCCCAAAGTTCATCTGAGAACTTATTGTGACAAGCTCGTAGGGACCGAAAAAGACAAAAGGATTCACATGAAGCTGTTCATGAGGAGCCTTACTTGAGACGCCCTGTCCTGGTACATAAGCCAGAATCCTAAGAAGTGGTCCAATTGGGTGAGCACGACGTTAGATTTCATGGGCTGGTTCAGATTAAATACAGAAAATGCACCATACGTCTTCTATATCCAGAACCTAAAGAAGAAGCTAACCGAGACTTTCCGCGAGTATGCTACTCGGCGGAGGTGAGAAGCAGCGAAGGTCTGACCGGCGTTAGATGAGGAACAGATGAACAAGTTCTTTGTCAAGGCACAGGGTCTGCAGTATTATGAAAGGTTAGTGGTTATTGAGAATCATAAGTTCTCTGATATCATCAAACTCGAAGAATGGATCGAGAAGGGTACTAAAAAGGGGATGGTGATGAATTTCGAGGCATTGCGGTCCATGAACAAAGTATTGCAATCAAGTGGTATATCAAATAAGTTATAAGTGGGAACAATAATGGTTTCCCAAGGTTCGAAAACTCCATTTGTGTACCAGACACCTCCACCCACATACCAACCATCACCTCCCAGATATTTCCGACCTGCTACTTCCTAGCATACATCGAAGTCCCAACCATCCTACTATTCGTCACCTCCAACTCGTCCAAATTACCAAAAATCAAGGCCTAATTTTGACCGCAAACCACCAAGACAGTATACCGCCATTGCTGAACCTATTGACCAATTGTACGAAAGGTTGAAAGCTGCCGGATATGTCACCCCTGTTCCCGCTGTGGCCATGGAGAATTCATCTCAATGGGTCAACCCGAACAAAACCTGTGCATACCATTTCCATACAAAGGGACACACTATTAACGAGTGCCGCACATTGAAGGACAAAATCCAGACATTGATTGATAATAAGGTCATACAGGCAAAAGAAGCTGCACCCAACGTCCGCACCAACCCCTCCCAGATCATAGTGGTGAAGGGATCAATGTGATAGAAACTGATGAAGAGTAGGATCCCGAGGGATCAATTTGGCTAATCCGAGAAGGTGACAATCCTAAAAAACATGTAGTCACACTCAATCATATTATGGTGCAAGTACAACCACCGGTTGAAGTCGAGGTAGCCGCATCGGTTCCTTTTGAGGAAGAAGTAACCCTGCCTGCAGCCACACCTATTCCATTCAAGGTGGTAGTAGCCACACCCTTCACAGTGTCGGTGTCAATCACGCTTCCCCTTAGTACCAATGTTGTACCTTAGGATTATGTGGCCGAAGCTAGAAGAAAGGGAAAAGCAAAAATGGTAGGATCCGGCGCTGCACAAGGAATGACCAGAACAAGAAGGGTTTATACACCCGAACATCTGGGGGAAACCAGTAAGCACGCTTCCAACAAACCACTCGTTATTGAGACTGGTCCAGACGATCTTTGGAGGAAGGTAAAGGCAAGGGAGTATTCCGTCGTTGATCACCGGAACAAGACTCCTGCCCAGATATCTATCCTGTCACTGTTGCCAAATTCTGAAGCACACAGGAATGCTCTGATGAAGGTGTTGAATGAAGCGTATTTTCCCAACAACATCACTAGCGGAGAAATGGCCAATATGTTGGGGCAGGTGCTAGAAAGATATAAAATCTCTTTCCATGAGGACGAGCTGCCACCTGAAGGGTTGAACCACAACTTGGCAATACACATCACAGTGCAATGTGAAGACAAGTTTATTGCCAGAGTTTTGATTGACGGGGGATCCAGCTTCAACATTTTCCCATTGACAACACTGAAAAGGTTGGGCAAAGGCCTACATGAGATACGAGAGGGAACTATGAACGTGAAAGAATTCGACGAGTCTCAAAGGGCCACCATCAGAGAAACAAATCTCTGCATGCAGATAGGTCCTACCTAGTTTGATGTGGAATTTCATGTACTGGATATATCCGCCTCCTACAATCTGTTGTTAGGACGGCCTTGGATACATGCCACTGGGGCCGTAGCATCTACTTTACATCAGGCCGTGAAGTTCGAGTTGAACCATCAAGAAGTAATTATCCATGGAGATGGGAGCAACCTTATTTACACTAGTCAGACTATCCCGGTGGTTGAGAACAGGAGAAAGTTAGGTGGAGAAACCTACCATCGTATCGAGCGTGTTAACGCAATTGAGAAGGATAATTGGTGGAGTAGCAAGATAGCAAACATGCTAGCATGGAAAGGGTACGAGCCTCACATGGGGCTTCATAAAAATCTTCAGGGTATCTCCAAGCCAATATAGCCAAAGCGCCATGGTACCACTTTTGGGCTGTAATAAGACCAAGTGCCATTAGTGACTTATCTTATCTTATCTTAGTGTCGTTTTAGATTTATCTATTTTTACATTAACTGTGTCCGCCCCCTTCTTAGTCAATGAAATGAGGCAATTATTGGCACTTAAGTTCTCCAAATCAACTTGTCGCTAGCCCTTCCTCGAGCACAACGAGGCTCCCAAATTGGGGCGCGAATTTACATTTCCGCAATATGTGTTTAAATACTGCAAATATTATTTTTAGAACTCTAACTCACTTGGCTATCTTTTTCTTTCTTTCTTTTGATTATTCCCACCCCCCAAGGTTGGTTCACGTATACCGGCATCATCAGCTTACCATACTAGATCCAGGGTCCCTCCACCTTCTCTTCCTCCAAGTCAACCAAAGGGCAAAGGAAAAGCAAAGATGGATGATATAACCGGCATCAGACAGGACAACACCACACATGTTAAGAATGTAGAAGCTTCCGATGGTCGGGGTACTCAGGCCCCTAATGATGTGGTATCGCGCCTTGAGCAGAAAATACTTGAACTACAGGGTGAGCTTGAGTAGGTCCGTAGCTTGGAAAATTTCTCCCTCACACTGAACATCCCAGATATCAATCGCCCAAATACCCTGAACCTAGTACCACCTCAGAACACACCCAACAAACGCCCGCAGAATCCTCTCGCGCCTGACCAGTATACAAACCCGCCTCAAAATCAACCTTTCCCTCCTTAATACCAGCAACCACCTATCACACTCCTCAAAATACCCCACAAATTATCCTCGAACCCCTAAACTCAACTAATGATCATCACTATACCCAAACTCCTGGCATTCACCAGAACAACCCCATATACGAGGAAACCCTACCTCACTCCACTCAACCAATCTCCTATACACCAGAATCCACTTAGAAGGTCATGCTAATCAAGAACATAGCCGAGGATCTCAAGAAGTTGACAAGTCGAGTTCAGGGTGTTGAAGGAGGTAAAGGGATAGAAGGTCTGAATTACGAGGATTTATGCATACAGCCAGACGTGGAACTGTCGGAGGGTTACAAACCTCCAAAGTTCAGAATGTTTGATGAAACAGGTGATCCCAAGGTTCATCTGAGAACTTATTGTGACAAGCTCGTAGGGGCCGGAAAAGACGAAAGGATTCGCATGAAGCTGTTCATGAGGAGCCTTACTGGAGATGCCTTGTCCTGGTACATAAGCCAGTATCCCAAGATTAAATACAGAATATACACGGACGTCTTCTATATCTAGAACCTAAAGAAAAAGCCAACTGAGACTTTCCGCGAGTATGCTACTCGGTGGAGGTCAGAAGCATCGAAGGTCAGACCGACGTTAGACGTGGAACAAATGAACAAGTTCTTTGTCAGGGAACATGATCCACAGTATTATGAAAGGCTAATGGTTATTGAGAATCATAAGTTCTCCGATATTATCAAACTCGGAAAAAGGATCGAGGAGGGTATTAAAAGTGCGATGGTGACGAATTTCGAGGCACTGTAGGCCACGAACAAAGCATTGCAATCAGGTGGTATATCAAAGAAGAAAGAAGTGGGAACAATAATGGATTCCCAAGGTCCGAAAACTCCATTTGTGTACCAGACACCTTCACCCACATACCAACCATTACCTCCTAGATATTCCCAACCTACTACCTCCTACCATACCTATAAGTCCTAACCATCCTACTATCCGTCACTTCCAACCACACTTGCAGCCACACCTATTCCATTTGAGGTGGAAGTAGCCACACCTTTTACAATGACGGTGTCAATCACGCCGCCCTTCAGTACCAATATTGTACCTTGGGATTATGTGGCCGAAGCTAGAAGAAAGGGAAAAGCAAAAATGGAAGAATCCGGCGTTGCACAAGGAATGACCAGCACATTAAGGGTTTATACATCCGAAGATCTGCGGGAAACCAGTAAGAACGCTTCCAGCAAACCACCCGCTATTGAGACTGGTCCAGATGATCTCGGGAGGAAGGTACAGGCAAGGGAGTATTCCGTAGTTGATCACCTGAACAAGACTCCCCCCCAAATATCTATCCTTTCACTGCTGTAAAACTCTGAAGCACACAGGAATGCTCTCATGAAGGTGTTGAAAGAAGCATATGTGCCCAACAACATCACTATAATAGAAATGGCCAATATGGTGGGGCAGGTGCTAGAAAGCTACAAAATCACTTTCCATGAGGACGAGCTGCCATCTGAAGGGTTGAACCACAACAGGGCACTACACATCACAGTGCAATATTATTGCCAGAGTTTTGATTGATGGGGGATCCATCCTCAACATTAGCCCATTGAAAACACTAAAGAGGTTCGGCGAAGGCCTACATGAGATATGAGAGGGAACTATGAATGTGAAAGCATTTGACAGGTCTCAAAGGGCTACCATCAGAGAAACTAATCTCTGCCTGCAGATGGGTCCTACCTAGTTTGATGTGGAATTTCATGTACTGGATATATCCGCCTCCTACAATCTGTTGTTAGGACGACCTTGGATACATTCCACTGGGGTCGTATCATCTACTATACATCAAGCTGTGAATTTCGAGTGGAACCATCAAGAAGTAATTATCCATGGAGATAGGAGCAACCCCATTTACACTAGTCAGACTATCTCGGTGGTTGAGAATAGGAGAAAGTTAGGTGGAGAAACCTACCATCGTATCGAGCATGTTAACACGATTGAGAAGGATAATTGGTGGAGTAGCAAGATAGCAAGCATGCTATCATGGAAAGGGTACGAGCCCGACAAGGGGCTTGGTAAAAATCTTCAGGGTATCTCCAAGCCAATACAACCAAAACGCCATGGTACCACTTTTGGGCTGAGTTATCAATACTCCTGGCAAGAATATCGAAATTGGCCACCACCGTGGCGTGGTCCATACTACCCTCTTGAGAAACCCGTGCCACAATTAATTTAGACCTTCCATCAGGATGATATCATACGGGGATCAGAGGAAGAAGAAGCGTTGGCGGCATTGAGGAATCTATTCCTAGAAGATGATGATATGGACTGTTGTGTGATCGTCGAGGAGGAGGAGGAGGAAGGCCCTACTATCCAAGCTGTGGAGAGAGGAGAATTCCTCAAGAACTTGAACGTTAGACCATCAAGAGCCCGACGAGTCCCGGGGTAGCAAGGCTGAATAACATTGTTTATTATTTTTCCTTGCTAGAAAAAAAATGATATCCCTTTTTGCATTTTTATTTTTAAATAATATTTCTAATGTTCCAAAAAATGTTATCTGAGTTATTGAAAATCATTTTTGTTTGACTCTTTAAATGAATCGATGTTTTATTATTACTACTTTTTCTCTCATGTTTTTATCCCTACAACATTACTATTTCCTTTCTTGATGAACCGACAGCTGTGACATGTAATGAGATAACGCAACAAAAGGACAGTGATTCAGAAGAGGAAGATGTATTACCTGAGGTGATTGTTAGATAGGTAGAGGATTTTGAAAACAATCCCAATTCCAACCTGGACGAAACTGAGATAGTCAACTTGGGAGATTCTGAAACCGTCAAAGAGACCCGCATCAGCATCCACTTGTCACCGTCAGAGAATGAGGAATAAACTCGGTTCTTGAAAGAATACGAGGAAATCTTTGCACGGTCATACGACGATATGACCAAATTAAGCACATCCATTGTGGCCCACAAGTTTCCCACAAACCCAATTTGTCCCCCAGTAAAGCAGAAACTCAGGAAGTTGAAGCCAAATATGAGCTTGAAAATCAAGGAGGAAGTTACTAAGCAAATCAAAGCCAAGGTCCTCAGGGTAGTTGAATATCCAACTTGGTTAGCCAACATTGTGCCAGTTCCGAAGAAGGATGGTAAAGTTAGATTCTGCCCTTGATTAGTGAGATCTCAACAGAGCCATCGCAAAGGATTATTTCCCACTGGCAAATATACACATGTTGATCGACAATTGTGCCAAGCACGAACTTTAGTATTTTGTGGATTGCTTCGCCGGTTATCATCAGATCTAGATGGACGAGGAGGACGCCGAGAAAACATCCTTCATTACACCATGGGGGGTGTACTGCTATAAGATGATTCCATTCAGCCTAAAGAATGATGGGGCCACCTACATGAAGGCCATGACCACCATCATTCATAACATGATACGTAAATAGATAGAAGTATATGTGGATGATGTCATCATTAAATCTAAGAAGGACACAGATCACATAGTAGACTTGAGGAAATTCTTTGACCGGCTACGGAAGTACAACCTAAAACCAAACCTCGCAAAGTGTGCATTCTGGGTTCCTGCTGGAAAACTATTGGGATTCATCGTCAGTCACCGGGGAATAGAGGTTGACCAAAAAAAGGTCAAATCCATTCAAGATCTACCACCACCAAAAATCAAGAAAGATGTGATGAGTTTCTTGGGACGCCTCAACTACATCAACCGCTTCATAGCACAGTCCACAGTGATATGTGAGCCAACTTTGAAGATGCTGAAGAAGGACGCTGCAACTAGTTGGACCGAGGATTGTCAAAAGGCTTTTGAAAAAATCAAGGAGTACTTGTCAACACCACCAGTCTTAGTCCCGCCAGAGCTTGGTAGATCACTACTACTCTACCTTGCAGTGTTGGATTGTGCTTTCGGTTGCATTTTGGGGCAGCATGATGAGACAGGGAGAAAGGAACAAGCCATCTATTATTTGAGTAAGAAGTTCACACCTTATGAAGCACAGTACTCTCTGCTGGAACGCACTTGCTGCGCGTTAACCTGGATAGCTCAGAAAGTAAGACATTACTTCTGTGCTTATACGACGTATCTCATATCGAGGATGGATCCCTTGAACTACATCTTTCAGAAGCCCATGCCCACTGGAAAGCTGGCCAAGTGGCAAATCTTGTTGAGTGAGTTCGACATCATCTATGTAACTCAGAAAGCTATTAAGGGACAAGCATTGGCATACCATCTTGCTGATAATCATGTGGGAGGAGAATACGAACCCCTTAAAACGTCTTTTCTTGATGAAGAGGTATCATTCGTATGAGAAGACATTTCTGAAGCCTACGATAGTTGGAGAAGCTTCTTCGACGGGGCGGTGAACTTCAAAGGAGTAGGCATTGGAGCCGTCTTGGTATCAAAAATTGGTCAACATTATCCGGTATCTGCAAAACTGAGATTCCCCTACACTAACAACATGGTGGAATATGAAGCTTGAATATTAGGGCTCAACATGGCTGTTGATATGAACATTCAGAAACTGCCAGTGATCGTCGATTCAGATCTGCTTATGCACCAGGTACAAGGAGAATGGGCTACCAAGAATTCCAAGATATTGCCATATCTGCATCATTTGCAAGAAGTGAAGAAGAGGTTCACAAAGATAGAGTTTCGGCATGTCCCCATGATTCAGAATGAGTTTGGTGATGCATTGGATTCTTTATCATCAACGATACAACATCCAAATAAGAACTTCATAGATACCATTCCAGTAAGGATCTATAATCCGCCAACATATTGTGCTCATGTTGAAGAAGAAACAGACGAAAAACCTTTGTTCCACGACACCAAAGAATATTTGGAAAAATGAGAGTGCTCGGAGCATGCAAACCATACTCAGAAACGCACGCTTCGAAGGTTGTCCAATCATTTCTTCTAGAGTAGAGGAACCCAATATAGAAGAACTCCTGATCTGGGACTATTAAGGTGTGTTGACACCAAGGAGGCCTCTAAATTTCTCGAGGAGATACATGCCGGAACTTGCGGCCCACATGAATGGCTTTGTCTTGACCAAGATGGTACTCAGGGCCGGTTACTTTTGGATGACCATGGAAACAGATCGCATACATTATGTTCAGAAGTGATACCAATTCCAAGTACATGCAGATATGATAAAAGTGCCATCGAACGAGCTTAATGCAACAAGCTCACTTGGCCCTTTGTCGTTTGGGGAATGGATGTCATTGGCCCAATCGAGCCCACCGCATCAAACGGGTACCGGTTCATTTTAGTGGCTATCAATTACTTCACTAAATGGGTTGAAGCTGCATCTTACAAAGCTGTGACCAAGAAGGTCGTTGCGGATTGTTTTCGTGACCGAATTGTTTGTTGATTCGGGGTTCCAGAGTCCATCATCACTAATAATGCCGCCAACCTTAACAGTGATTTAATGAAAGCCATGCGTGAGACTTTCAAAATCAAGCACAAGAATTCCACGGCGTACAAGCCTCAAATGAACGAGGTCGTGGAAGCTGCCAACAAAAATATCAAGAAGATACTGAGGAAAATGGTAGAGAATCACAAGCAATGGCACAAGAAACTACCATTATCCTTATTGGGATTCCGTACCGTAGTCCGCACATCAACTGGGGTATTCCCTATCTGTTAGTTTATGGTACTGAAGTTGTCATTCCCACCGTGGTGGAAACTCCTTCTTTGAGAATCATACAAGAAGCTGAACTCTGCGTTAAGCGATGCAGAATGGATAATGAGCCTCTATGAGCAACTAGCCCTCATAGATAGAAAGAGGATGAACGCAGTCTGTCACGGTCAGCTTTTTCAGAACAGAATGTCCAGAGCCTTCAACAAAAGAGTCAAGCCAAGACAGTTCACATCGGGGCAGCTGGTGCTAAAAAAGATTTTCCCGCATCAAGATGAAGCCAAAGGGAAATTCTCTCCCAACTGGAAAGGTCCTTACATGGTTCACAGAGTACTGATAGTAGGAACGCTCATACTCGAAGATATGGACCGGGAAATTTGGATAAAGCCAATCAACTCAGATGCAGTCAAAACATATTATGTGAAAATCATTTTTATGTTCCTCTACATTAGGTAAATTGAACTACGCTCGACCTGATTCCTGTTTAAGAGGGGATACGTAGGCAGCCTTATGGGTTCGGTCACAATTTAATAAATTTTCTATTTTCCCCACCATCAGAAACTTGGGCAGAATTTTGAGGAGTACCCTCAACATACCGAAGCAATTTCAGCCAACTTCACCGTATGGAGTAGTTAAAAAGGTCGTCTAGATAACTGGGGTAGAATTTTAAGGAGGACCCTCAAAATTCTACGATAGAAAAAGTCGCGATGTATCTGATCGTTTCACAGTCATTGGTTCATTTAACTAACTTCAAAACTATATTTTACTATGTCTTTGAAACTTATACATGCATGTTTTTGAAAAGAAACTCTGTTTTAGAAAATGCTACCCTAATAGTTTGAATAGTATCTTCAGACAGAGCGGAGCAAATCAAACGAGCAAAGGCACAGACCAACCTTCCCCCCACAAAACTCACAAAGTTTTCTTTGAGTGCAGGACTATATCATCATGATAAAACACAATCGCAACAACACAGTCCCTATGCATGAAACACATTGGAAGATAAGAATACTTCGCTCTTACTCTTCTATTTACATGGGACTAAGCACTGTCCCTAATATTTGCATGAGGCTAAGCCCTGCCTCCCTATTTGCATAAGGCTAAGCATTGCCTTCTCTTTGTATGGGACTAAGCCCTGTTCCGAATCTTGCATGAGGCTAAGCCCTGCCTCCCATTTGCATAAGGATAAGCATTGCCTTCATCTTTTCATTGGACTAAGCATTGTCCCGAATCTTGCATAAGGTTAAGCATTGCCTTATCTTTGTATGGGACTAAGCCCTGTCCCGAAATTTGCATGAGGCTAAGCCCTTCCTCCCATTTACATAAGGCTAAGCATTGCCTTTACCTTGCATGGGACGAAGCCATGTCCCGAACCTTGCATGAGACTAAGCTCTGTCTCCACCTTGCATAAGGCTAAGCCCTGCCTCCCATTTGCATAAGGCTGAGCACTGCTTTCACTTCGCATGGGACTAAGCCCTGTCCCAAACCTTGCATGAGACTAAGCTCTGTCTCTACCCTGCATGAGGCAAAGCCCTGCCTCCCATTTGCATAAGGATGAGCACTGCCTTCACTTCGCATGGGACTAAGCCCTGTCTCGAACCTTGCATGAGACTAATCTCTATCTCCACCCTACATGAGGCTATACCCTGCCTCCCATTTACATAAGGATGCACACTGCCTTCACTTTGCATGGGACTAAGCACTGTCCCGAATCTCGCACGAGACTAAGCATTGTCTCTCTTGCACTATTCTCTTTTCTCGGGCTAAGCTCTGCCCTCAACTTCACACAAGACTAAGCCTTGTCTTGTTACTTCTAGAATTATGTCTTTGCACCTTATGGGCTGAAATATCGCCAACTTGTGCGAAGGCATCATAGTCTGAAGGCACCATCCTCATAGCCGAAAGACACCATGTCATGGCCTGAGGATCTCTCAAACTTGCACACCCTTATTCAAAGGCGTCATGGTTCAGAGGTACCATTTTCATGGCCCGAGAACTATTTCATGGCCTTCAAATACCTTACTGCAATTCATGGCCCGGGACATCATGGTCTAAGGACGTCATCCTCAAACCATCCAAATACAATTCTCATGGTCTGAAGGGAATTTGCATCATGTTTAAATTTACGCAAAGATATATATTTGCAGTGCAACTTTTGATTTGCAGGTAAACCGATGAGCAACCATTATCTCAACAGGAGAAATCCCGCTTCAGTTCCTTCATACTATTTCAAACCTGACCACTCACCTTAACCATTTCACTTATTCGAAACCTTGTATCCGTCCTTGTGACAACTTCATCGACATATTTTGCCGGTGGGTCCAGAACTACACACGACCTGATTCCTATAACACCAGGGATATGTAGGCAGCTCAGAAACTAGAGTGCGACCTATGTTTCTCAAATCCCCCTATTCGGCCAAAATTGGCCATATATCTTTACCCGATAACTCTTTCATCCTTCCCGAGTAAATATGGACAGTTGTTGATACCCAATTTTTCTCTATATTATTTTCAAAATGCATATATATCCTCAAAATAATGCATGAGCATCAATTAATATTTTTCCATAATTTTCTGCAATTTTAAAAGTATTTTTAATTAATTTATCCCACTATTTTATTATCTAAATAAATTACTAATTGCATCACAAATGACTTTATAATAACTTTATGCTTAATTTTATCATTTATGTTTATATTAACTTTTCATTATTTTATGCATAATTATATTTACATATGTAGGCTATAATTGCAATAATAGCCCATGCGTGCATAATTACTTTATTTTACACGAAAATGACCTTTTATATTTGTATAATATTAAGTAATTATTTTAAATTATTTTCATGCATAAATATAATTTTTAATCATTTATTATCTATTTTTATAAATTATTTTATCAAATTAATTGGGTATTTAACATATAGCCTTTTTAATTTTCGGACCTTAGCTCAATTTCCACCCCAACCCAATTAAATTAACCCATAACCCAATAACCATAACCCAATTTTTAAACCCGCCCCAACCTAAATTGAATCCCGACTGTTGATCTTAGAAGATCAAGGTCCAGGATCCCTTACCTTTTTTAATTAACAAAACCACCCCCAAACCCTACTCATTTTACCAAAACGGCCGCCCTTGAATCCCCCTTCTCCTCTCTTCTCCCTCACCCTCCTTCTAACCCTAGCCACTGTCACTGAAGCCCCTTCGATTCAAAGGTTTTTCCTTCAATTTCTGGCCCTATCCGGCCTCCTATCTCTACTGTTTGTTCGACTTCCATGTTATTTGATGTAATCTCAAAGTGATTCGAATATAACTTGGTTCAAATCCCTCATTTTCTTGATGAATCCGTCTTTGTTGACTCCTATGTCTGTGAGTACTAATATCTTTGTGTTCATGGCTACAAATCTCTGGTTCAAACAAAAATTTTCTCATCTCTGTTTATTTTTTACATAACCTAACTATTTCTGGCTAAATCCGTTCAGATCTCTTTAGATCTAAAGAGGTTTGAGTTCGTTTGTTACTTTTCCTTTAACACTCTACTATTTTTCCTATTATTGTTAACCGATTTTTGTTATTCCCTAAAAGCTAGGGTTTCATCTTTTTAAGTTTCTGCAAAATGTTTAAAATGTTTAACTGCTTTACTCCATTTTTCTTGCTTGGCTTTTCGACTTATATTCATCCCTATGTCTTTATGCTCTAGGGTTCTACTGCTTGCTCTAATGTTCGCCCCTTTATTTTGGCTCTGTCAAATTAACTGATTAATTGGTTTACTTGCTTAATTAGGGTTTGAAATTGTATTCCTTTTTAAAAACTGATATCTCTTCGAAAGATTCTTACTTATTCTTTCCTTATATGTGATTCAAAATTTGTACCACTTCCCTTAATTATATTGTTGGCTTGTTTTTTGGGTTTTGATTGTTTTGATCGACCTATAAATGATCTCTGGATTTATTGCTTACCTTATTAAACCTCAATCTTGTCTGCTAGTTGATATCGTATGAGATTCTCCTTAATTTAAGTAACATTTTCAGGATTTTGTCCTCTTAATTGATTGATGTTTAGCCTTAATTAACTGGTTAATTGATTTTGCATACCTTATTTGTGTGCCCTTGATTGTCCTACCTTATTTTCTTACTCTACGGTATACTATATAATTCTTTCACCGTTATGATTTTCAAGGAGACGCTTACAAGCACACATTGAGACACACAAACTCACACACAAACCTACGCTTACAAATCTACACTCACTAACTTACACTCACACAACATGAGTTCTTTCTATCACTCTGATTTGCTGCATTGTCTAGCCAGCAAAAAGCCAAGGCTAGACTCTTGGATTCAAACTGCCATCTCCTTCTTGTTTACTCTCCCCCTAACTGGTATGCCTCGATTCCTGTTATTTTGTTCTATTCTATATGCTATGGAGTACGTTTTAGACCTCATCATGCTTCTATTTTGATACCTGATTTTTTGACCATCTCTTTCTCAACTACTGTGCCTTAGTTCTTATTATCTTGTGTTGTTCCATGTGAATTATATGATTAGTTTATTTCAAACCTCTATATGCTTATGTTTTCCATATAGTTCCTGTTTATTTCTCTCTCAACTAGCATACCTCAATTCCTGTTAACCTACTATGTTCTGTGTGCTTACTTTAGTATGTTTCTGTCTGATCCATGGTTTCCATTTACCTCTTTCTAGACTAGTATGCTTTGGTTCCTATTCTATGTGTTTGTTTGTTTAGATACTTCAAACTTCAGCATGTTTCTGTTTAATACATGCCTATATGGTCTCACCTAGTGGTAATTAATGAACTGAGTAATCTTCAGTAATGTTGTTTGATTCAACTATAAATTTCCTATTCTGAACATGTTTAGATATTACAAATATGTGTAGCTAATCCTGTCTGTTAGTTCAAAGTGTCCCTGCTCTTTGTAAATCACTGTAAGTACTAGTATGAATACTTAGTTTGAATATGTGTTAAAATGTTTAAAACAATGTGATTGTTTGTTTCTTGGCCCAGTTCTGTTTGCAACCACGTGGTTTGAACCTATTCACTGCTGAAAATCAAATTGTTTTCTAAAAACTGCCCCTTCCCCTTATACACTATTTTCAAACTTCTACTCTTAGTTATCTAGGTTCCTACCACCCCTAATGTGAGCAATGCCTAGGGTCCTTGAGACTCTTCCGAACTCTAACATATTGAGGCTGGTCTTCCAATCTTTCACAAATTATTTCTCTGAGAATAGTTTTGGTGTGAGCATTGACCGGGGTCCCTGAGGCCCTTGGGAACTTTGACACACTAGAAGCCCAATTTGTGTCTCATGGATGGACTACCTGTATACTTCAAACTTGCTTGCTTGAAGGCCTGGTTTCTAGGTTAATGTTGGGCCTGCCAAGGCTCCCTATAGTGTAGTGATTAGCATTGTGTAATTCAATCGTATTGGGCTGTAATAATGTAATAATCCTTTTAATGAACAGATATGGGGTTCTAAGTAAAAGCTGGAGGTGGGTTTCTATGTATCTTTGTTCAAGCTTGGGGTAGAAATCCTGCCTATAGGTCCATTATGTTGATTCCTTATGTGTATTTAGAGATTCTGTCCATAGGTTCCCCTTTTGGCTGTTTATGACTCTGAACTTTCATATTTTGGCATATTAGAAATCTTGCTTATAGGTCCTTTATAATTCTACATTAGAATCCATGTTCATAGGATCTACGCGTATTCTCTACCTCAACGTGCATTTGAGATCATGTATATAGGAGCTTCTTTGTGTAAAATTATTGAACTTGCCTGGCATTTTGCTAACGTTTTTGTCCACATAGAAAGCATGTCTATAGGAAATAAGTAAATCGGTTCTAACACATAGAAATTATGCCTATAGGAGTTAGCTAATTCTGTAAATTAGAAAGAATTTCTATAGGAAATAAATAAATCAGTTCTAACACCTAGAAATCATGCCTATAGGAGTTAACTGTCACGGCCCATTTTTTTCTTCCATAGGGTGTCGTGATGGCACCTAGTCTTAAGGACTAGGTAAGCCTATTATTAACAAACATCAATCATAATATAAGAATCGTTTAAGTGCTTTTTGAAATAAATCTCAATACTTTACACTTTTTTCCCAAAACCCGGTAAGTACAAGTCATAAGCTTTAAGGAAGTTATGCTAAAACTCCTAAATGAAATATTGTTCAGAAATAAGTACAACAGTGCAAACAGGTACATAAGATGGTGACTCCGAAACCGCGAACGCTGAAATGGTTTTACCTTGAGTCTACACAACAGCAACCGCGCTGCTAACGATCAATCGACCGGCTATGCAAAAACCTGGAATCTGCACAAAAATGTACAGAAGAGTAGTATGAGCACACCACAGCGGTGCCTAGTAAGTATCAAGACTAACCTCAGTGAAGTAGTGACCAGGACTAGTCGATACACCCACCGGTCCGATAACCTAACATACATAAATATAGGCATAACAGAATATGGCATCTATCTAATGACTACACAATATAATTAACAAAGAACCAGTACAAAGCGGAAGGAAAATACAGCAATTAACAACGGAACCTCATATAATACCCAGAAGAATGGACGGGAACACAATCCAAAAACCGAAAACCACAATGCGGTAAGAACAAGCAGTAATTCAGCACTGCAATAGTTTTCCACATCAGGTCTTAGCTAACAACCTCAAATAATTGATCAAAGCTTCGAGTGTAGACTTTAACCCGCAAGTTTATATTGAAAGCTTCAAAATATAGTCATTTCAAATAGAGAACTTTCCCTTGGATTTCACTCCCTCCGAATATATATATATATATATATATATTTGTTTTCCAGAAAGATAATCTTCAAAACATAATTCCTTCAAGATAAATGCTTTTAAAATATATTTTTCCAATAATTGTCTTTCAAACATAGTTTTCTGCAAGATAAACACTTTTCAAATATACCTTTCGAAATAACAGTGTTTCTAACATAGTTTTCTTCAAGGCAAATGCTTTTCAGCTATACTTTTCAATAAATATATTTCGATCATAATTTTTTCCAGATAAATCTACCAGAGCTCCGTCTGCAGTTCAGAATTTGTCATACAGTACAAGGGGGGAGGGGGGGATCTCCCAGAATACGTCCGTAGTCCCTAAAAGTTAATACACAGTGCTGGGGGGATCTCCCAGAATACATTCGTAGTCCCCAAAAGTAAATATGCAGTGCTGGGGGGATCTCCCAGAATACGTCTGTAGTCCCCAAAGTAAATATGCGGTGGAGTGGGGGATCTCCCAGAATATGTTCGTAGTTCCCAATTTATATATGCAATGCAATCAACAGAGATAGCAACTATAATACGACAGGAACATCGTACATTGCCACAACAATCATAAGGCAACAAAAGATAGAAATGTGATGTACGACGAGCAAATCAATACAAGAACTTAAATCACAAGAACAGTAAAACTCAATCACAAGGGATAACCAATGAAAGGAAATAATATGCGTAAAGAAAGAAGCCTAACCAAGGACAAACACGATGTAACAACGAATTCACAGTATTCAAGTCCACAATAAGATGTCATCACAAGTCAGGAGATTCCAAATACAATCCAGTCGACTAAGGGGTAAGTTATCCAAATTTCCTTTTTAAGGTTGAATAATTATGAGAGATTTTTCCACAATCCAAGTAAGGGTAAGTAGCTAAAGAGCATCCTAACTCCAATTACAGCTAAAAAATTATAAGGCAAGATATTACTAATTTTGGTTAAATAAATAGTTTATGAAGAAAAATATAGCATGTTGATAAGATAGGTAAATTCTTCAATTATGTCAATTAAGACTAAATAGACAACAAAGTAAAATCTAATAGCAACTAATTCTAATTTAAGTAGTAAGAGATGAAACTAGCAATCAGGAACTAAGTCATAATCGTTATAACTTCATATACGGGGAATATAACGACGTAAGAACTCTAAAAGGCCAACTTCATACAAATAAGTCCGAGTACGCACTCGTCACCTCTCGTACATTGGCTACAATCAACATAGAAGACTTAAATCCTAAGGGGTAGTTCCCAAGCACAAGGTTAGGCAAGATACTTACATCGAAGACGACAACCCGATACTCTAAAATGGACTTCTCAGGCGAAACGACCTCCGGACGGCTCAAATCCAACTAGAACAACTTCAAAACACACATAATTGTATAAGGAACTATTCTGAATAATAAAGTTTCGATCTTTACAAAAATCTAAAAATCGACCCAAAAGTCGACCCCTGGGCCCGCACCTCGGAACCCGTCAAATTTTACAAAATCTGAATACCCATTCCAATACAAGTTCAACCACATAAAATTTATCAAATTCCGATACAATTTGATCCCTCAAATCATGATTTTTCATTTTAGAAATTTTATTTCAAAACCAACATTTTCGTCAACTCAAAAAACAAATTAAATGATGAGAATAAAGATAAAATCATGGAATATATTTAATTTTTGTTGAAGAATACTTACCCAATAGAATTTTGTGAAAAACCCGCCAAAAATCGCCAAGAACCGAGCTCTAGAAGTCAAAATGTGATAAAAATGGCTTAACCCTCGATTTTAAAGATTTATAATCTGCCCAGGCCTCTAATGAATCGCGAACGCGGAGGAAGGAGTGCGTTCACGAAGAATAAAAATGAAGTTGCTCAAATTTTACTTCGCGAACGCGAAGACTGGCTCACGAGCGCGGAAAAGAAAGAGGAGGAGCCTACGCCAACGCGTAGGAAATCTTGCGAACATGAAGAGGAAGAATTGGGCTGCCCAGAAAGACCCTTCGCGAACGCGTGGAGTAGTACGCGAACGCGGAAGGTGAGATGACATAGATACATGAACGTGTAGGGTGGACGCGGACACGGAGAACAAACATTTCCTCCTCCAAGATTACACTTCTCGAACGCTATGGGATGCGAACACGAACGCGAAGGAGAAAACCAGATACCAGGCATCAGTAGTCCAAAAATGGAAGAAAATGGCACGTAGCCCATCCGAAGCATACTCGAGGCCCCCGGGACCCTGTCTAATCACATAAAAAAGTCATATAACCTAACACAGACTCGTTCAAGGTTTCAAATCACGTTACACAATGCCGCAACGACGGATCAAACCATAAATCAAACTTATTATTTTCAAATCTTCAAATATCTAAAATCGTGCCGAAACCTATCAATTCAACCTGGAATGACGCAAAATTTTGCAGACAAGTCCTAATTGACATCCCAAGAGACTCCAATTCTCGGAATCACATTCCGACCCCAATATCCCAAAATTTCAACTGTGGTCAAACTTCTCCAGTTCAAAACTTCAAATTTTCCAATTTTCGCTGAATTACCTCAAATTACTCTACGGACCTCCAAAACCAATTCCGGACGCGCGCCTAAGTCTTAAATCACCATACGAAGCTGTTGAAATTATCCAAAACTCATTCCGACACCGTTTACACAAATGTCAAACCTCTGATCAAATCTCACCGCTTAAATTTCAAAAAATTAAAATCCCTCTCCCAATTCGACTCCGGACCATCCGGTAACAGAATCAAAACATGCACGCAGGTCGATATGCAAAATGTGAAGCTGGTCAAGAACTTACGTCACCGAACGAATCTTAAATTCTAAAAATGACCGGTCGGGTCGTTACATTAACTAATTCTGCATATTAGAAAGCATGCCTATAGGGTCTAAAGGATAAAAACCTATCTGTTAAAATCAGCAACTTGTTTATCAACTATGGTCTATAATTAAAATTTTTAGATACCATGCCTATAGGATTCTGCTCTAGTTATTGTCATGACCCAAAATCCATAAGGTCGTGATGGCGCCGGACACCACTGTCAGGCAAGCCAATCATCAATTAGTTTAAAATAAATTCATGTCTCAATATTTTAAAAATTGTTACCTTTCACTTTAATACAAAATAACTAGATGGAATCCATTTAAGTAAAAACAACAAAACAACAGTCTATTTTCCACTTTTATAAAATACAACCCAATTACATCCCATAACCCGGTGTCACAAGCTTGTCCGAAATACAAGTTGGACAAGGACTTTAGAATAAAATAAATATAATACATAGAGGAAGACTCTGCCGGCTGCGGATCACCTCCGGATGATGCAGCTCGCCTAAGTCTCCAAACCAGCCTCATCGCTATGAAAGTACCTGTGCAACAAAAGGCACAACAAGTGTAGCATGACTACGAAAACAACGTGTACTCAGTAAGTATCCCGCCTAACCTCAGAGAGGTAGTGACGAGAGGTCGACTTGACACTCACTAGGTCCAACAATGTAATTTAACAATATATATGACAGCAACAAAAGGCACATGAGGGTAATAAAATCAGTAAACTTTAAAAGTAACTGCAATTCAATAAACACTGGAAGTAAATACATAATTTCTACTTCATTATTCCCCCAAATATCTGTCATGTCATTATCCGTGAAATCATTTAACAATTTACGTCCTTAAGACAATCTAACAATTCAAGTCACAAGTGGTATATCATATGTATATATATGCGTAGGAAATGTCGAGGGTCGTTCGGCCCGAACCAACAATAAAAGTAAGTTATGCACTGCCGAGGATCGAACGACCCGAACCATAAGTGCATCTTTGCCATAAAATAATCATAACTATGCACTGCCGAGGGTCGAACGACCCGAACAATAAGTGCATCTTTTCCATAAAATAATCATATCTATGCACTACCGAGGATCGAACGACCCGAACCATAAATGCATCTTTGCCATAAAATAATCATATCTATGCACTGCTGAGAGTCGAACGGCCCGAACCATAAGTGCATCTTTCAATCCGCCGTGGCATATGGCCCGCTCCCATGAGAGTGGGGGAAATAACACTCCGCTCGCAGAATGTAAAATGCGAAGCGGTCACATGCACATACAATATTTTCTTAAATTACTTTCAATAAACAATTAATTTAAATTACCAATTTATGTGACCTCAGGGAAAACCAAAGTTTCATAAATCATAAATTCATAAAGCATATAACCATTTCTATAAGAACGAAAGGCATGATGTGGGTCCTAGACTACCCGTACATGGCATAACAGTAGCTACACACGGACTCCCGTCACCTCGTGCATCCGTAGCCCCTGCAAACAATAGCATATATTCATTTAGTTCACCTATGGGGACAATTACCCCTCACAAAGTTAAAAGGCGACTTATCTCATGTCGAACTTACTTTCGAGGCCAAGAATGCGCCCGAAACTCAAAACTCGTCTTCCAAGGACTCGAAACAAGCCACAAGTTACTTAATTATATCAATAAATGCTAAATGAATAAATTCTAATGCATGGAAGTGAGTTTCCCAAAGACCTTCCCCAAAAGTCAAAATCGAACCTGAGCCCGCCTGGTCCTAACCTGAAATTCAGACGAACACCCGATTACACGTTCGCCCGCGAGCCCGGATAAATAAATGGTTTTGGAATTTGACCTCAATTTGAGGTCTAAATCCCCAAATTTCAATATTCTTAGGTTTTACCCAAAATTCCCAATTCCACCATAAAAACCCTAGATTCTAGGATGAAATCTTGTAAAAAGAAGTTAAGGAGTGAAGAAAATGAGTTAGAAATCACTTACAATTATTTTGGAGAAGAAAAAGTGTTTGGAAAATCGCCTCTTATGTTTTCGGAGTCTTGAAAAATGAAAAATAACTGAAACTCCCTCTTATTTATACTCCTCTCAGGCCCCCCACTGCGGTCCTCAAAAAAAGGACCGCGACCGCGCTAGCAAAAGTCAAGAAAAACAGAAGAAAATCAAGAAAAAGACTGCAGTGACATACTTTAGTATTTTGGCCATTACTTTCACTACAGATGTCCAACTTATGATTTCTTTAACTTTCTAGAAACTAGACACGAAGGTCTACAACTCTCATGTTTGAAGAATCTCAAAATTCCTTGTAGATCAAATATATAAGCCTCCGAAGTCGGACCAGTGGCCTGGCTCCTCCACCGCGGACCGCGAAAACACGACCGCCGCCTCGAAGCCCCCCACCACGGCCAGCACAAAAAGGACCGCGGACCGCGGTGATGGGTTCGGGGATTTGACCCCTCTGACCTGCAACAACTATATTTTAGCCCAAAGACATCCCGGGACCTACCTGGAACTCACCCGAGCCCTCGGAACTTCAAACCGAACGTTCCAACAAGTCCCAAATCATCCCACTGACTTGCTCGAGCCTTCGGAACACCCAAAAAAATGCTAAAATTCAGAATCACACCTCAATTGCAGAGTTAACCAAACATGGATCCTCTCCTTTTTGACTAAAATCATCACCTCATTACTACCCAAATGCTGGTATTTGTTCTCTACTATACTTCACAAAATCCCATCGCACTGATCCCTGATCCAATAGTCTCGTCTCACCCAGTATTAGCTGCTCAGATAACCAATCACCCCAGACATAATCAACAGTCACACACGATGCCACAATGCGCCAATAGGCCACATCTCAAACATGATACATAAGAATATGACTCAGGAAGGGACTACTCAACTCACGCAACTAATATGATCTTTCCTCAGAAAAATAGGAAGTAAAACATGAGAAAAATAATAATTATAGGAGCCCTACTCAACATCACACTGTTGCGGCGTGCAACCCGATCCAAATAACATACTCGTGGCGGCGTGCCACCCGATCCCATCATAAGATCTACATAAGGAAATATTCACGGAACTGAATTGTTCACTATTACAAATTACTGAATATCGGTCACATGCATGCTAAGTGCATAATGCCATTCTGGGGAGACTGATAGAGCCATATGCTACAAACTCAAGCACAACTGAGGTGCGATATATAATCTGAATCTCGAGAGCCATCCTGCTCACATAACCTCATCACTACGCAGAATCTCAACACATACGAAATTATCAAAAAGTTTCACAACTCACACGACACAATCATAATATACTTGAATTTGACGAAGATAGAACAACATCTAATATTCCAACACCCCTCCTTAAGGAGTGCTATACTGAAATGAACATACACTATTCGCATGGAGACCACAACCACATTAAATCCATTCACAACCCTCAAGCTGATTCCGCTCACACTGCACTAGGCTAATAGCTTCACCTGGGTCCATAATAGCCCAATTCCACTCATAATACACATGAACAACCATCATAGCCGGAACAAGCACCCCACAATCCACAATCAACTGAACCGAACGCCTTCTAGGCATAAAGTCTCAATTAAGAAATGTTACACTCCTTTATACTTGGTATAATTCTTTAACCAATCCGGTGAATACATGTCACATTTCTGCCATCTTCTCGTGATCACACTCCCACGACCTTCCACTAGGAAACAAGTGTGCACCTCCATACGTCGGACCACACATATGCTGCAAAACACATCAAAAACCCATGACCAGGGTGCAAAGCCTCTTTCACCGAATATCTATTTTAGGTGACACTGAAGATACCCCAGCTTACTCTGAACTTCAAAATAACTTTTTCTTGCTCTTCCGAGCTCATGACATCCTGGTTAACGCCGAACCGCAATTCGATTCTTACTTCCAGCTCCACACTAACTACTGATGTGTTCCGAGGCCCCAAAAGCCTCCGTTAATCTCACCTCAATATGTGTGTGCAGCCCGAGCGTGTTGCCAGGAAGTCTTTAGGTTGAAATTTGATGAAAATAGAATTTTTATAATAAATAACTGAATAAAGTTGACTTTGGTCAATATTTTTGGTAAACGGACCCGGACCCGTGATTTGACAGTCCCGGAGGGTCCGTAGGAAAATATGGGACCTGGGCGTATGCCCGGAATCAAATTCCGAGGTCCCAAGCCCGAGAAATGAATTTTTAAAGAAAATTATTTTCTGAAAATAATAAAGGATTTTGAAAATGAATAATTATGTGAAAACCGTGTTACCGGGCCTGTATTATAGTTTCAGAGTCCGGATTAGGTTTAATATATGTTATGTGACTTATCTGTGAAATTTGGTGTAAAACGAACTTGAAATGACGTGTTTCGGATCAAAATTGGAAAAGTTAAGCTTTATGATCTTTTAAGAAAATTCTAAGAGTTTTGAGGTTTAATTCGATGATTTGGATGATATCTTTGTGATTTAAATGCTTGAATAAGTTCGTAGGATGTTTTGGGAGTCGTGTGTTTTTTTGGTTTTGAGACCCGAGGGCTCGGGTGAGTTTCGGGTAGCTAACGGGGTGAAATAGACTTGGAAATTTCTGGTTTTTCCTCAGCTACTGATGTCTGGTGTGTTCTTCTATGCGATCGCAGCCCATGCTCCGCGATCGCAGAGGTCTTTCCAGGTCTCTTCCGCGATCGCATCCCTTCTACCCGCGATCGCATAGTGTGATTCCCCAGCGTTTCGCGATCGCAAACCTCTGCCTGCGATCGCATAGGGTCAGCTAAGCTCTATTCTGCAATCGCGACTCCTCTTCTGCGATCACAGTGAGTTAGGACCAGACTCTCCGCGATCGCAGCCCCTTTCTTGCGATCGCGATGAACAAAATCGCCCAGTTAATTCCTTAAGTCAAAAATAGAATGCTATTATGGGATTTTACAATTTTTCACCTTTTTCCTTCTTCTCCAACCTCCATTGAAGGCCTTCAAGCCAATCCTTCCTCCATAGCTTCTTGGGTAAGTGATCTTAACTTCTAATTCTCCCACTTTTCTTCCATAATCACTAGAAATCTAGGCCTAAATCATAAAATCAAAGTAGAAATTAGGGTTTTTTTTTTTTTATAGAGTTAGGATTTTGGGAAATTTGGGTGATTCAACCTCAATTTGGGGTCGGATCTTGAAACAAATCATATATTTGAACTCGTGGTGTTATGGGTAGTCGGATTTTGGTCCGAGCCTCAGGTTTGGACCATGTGGGCCCGGACTCAAATTTTGGAATTTTAGGAAGAATGCTTAGAAATTAGTAATTAGGCTATGGGTTTGATTTATTGAGCCATTATTGATATACTTAAGTTGATTATGTCTAGATAATACCGTTCCGGAGTCGAATTCTAGAAGAAAGGCGGTGTTAGAGGGTTGATTACTCTATTTTGGACCCGAGGTAAGTGTGTTGCCTAACTTTGGTGAGGGAATAGGTATTAGTTTCTATGTGCTATGTGATTCTCATGTTCATTGCATAGGTGAGGTGACGAGTACCTATGTAATGTGAGTCAAGCATGCCCGTGAGTCTATTTGGATAGAAATTGTAGTATTTCTTCCCTGTTTATCATATTATGAAATTGTTTCTACTTGGTAATTCATTCTTGTTGAAAGTATTGGTTGTTGATATTGATAGGTGTTGATACGAATGAGAATCCAAGCATAAAGTATACAATTGAAGTGACTGGTTATAGCTGAGACCCTTGCCAGGCATCTGTTGAGTTATAAACTGATGATTTCCCCTTGACGGGTGATATTGAACTGTATTTTCACTATGCTGTATTCCTTGCTATTGTTATTTGTCATTTGTTTTGGTGAGGAAGACTGTAATGCATGAAGGGTGATGCCATTCCATGTTTACACTAATTATATCATACATTGCATAGTGAAAGAGAAAGTGAGGCACGAAGGTTAATGTCGTGCCATGTTTACATTGATTATATCATACATTGCATAGTTATAGAGAAAGTGAAGCACGAAGGTTAATGCCGTGCCATGTTTACATTGATTATAAGCACGAAGGTTAATGTCCTGCAATGCTTACATTGATTATAAGTACGAAGGTTAATGTCGTTCCATGTTTACATTGATTACATCATACATTGCATAGTGAAAGAGAAAGTGAGGCACGAAGGTTAATGCAGTGCCATGTTTACATTGATTATATCATACATTGCATAGTGAAAGAGAAAGTGAGGCACGAAGGTTAATGCAGTGCCATGTTTACATTGATTATATCATACATTGCATAGTGAAAGAGAAAGTGAAGCACGAAGGTTAATGCCGTGCCATTATTTACATTCCTGGCATTTGTACTTGTCTTTACTTGGTACTTTCTGTTAAATTGCTTCTTATCTACTTTCTTATGATCATTATACTATGATATCTCACTTGTGATCCCTTTAACTGCTCTTATTTCCCTAATTTGTCTACTTATTTCTTGCGTTGCTATCTGTGTTATATGTTGTAGAATAGGACAGGTGTACATCGTTGCTAAGTCTATCCTCGTCACTACTTCGGCCGAGGTTAGGCTCGGCACTTACTCAGTACATGGGGTCGGTTGTACTGATGCTAAACTGCACTTCTTTATGTTGTGCAGATCCCGCACCCGGACCCCGTGGACAGCACTGAGGGAGTCTCTTTCAGTCCACTTCAGAGTCTTCAAGGTATACCGCCGGCGTTCGTGGGCCTTGGTGTCTCTTCCGTCTTTGACTCTTCTAATGTCTTATTTATTCTGTAGCTCCGAAGACAATTGTGTACCCTTCTTTCTAGACTTTATATTTAGTACTCCATATAGAGTTCGTGAAGTTTGTGACACCCCGGTTTTGGGATTATGCGACGTTGTGTACTTTACCGTTTCATTAAACCTTTAGGATGTTTATTACATTTCTACTGTAAGCATTTTTAAGTTTTTGTTATTTCTGTTAAGTCTTGAAAGGCATTACCTTTACTACTATAGTCATGAGTTGAAATTTGCGTTTGTTGGCTCATCTAGTGGGTTCAACGTTAGACGCAATCACGGCCTGAAGGTGGGATTTCGGGTCGTGACAACTGCACCCAACATGCCGATATGGAATAGTATAGGAATTCCATCATACTTCCAGAACCACTAATAAGGTGAACACTTCATCATATAGAAACCTCTTACTTACCTCAATTCATGTGAACCATAACAACACACAAGTGAATTCTCACAATCACAATACATGCAAATCCTTAAGTAGTGGTCTGAACCACCATAAACCTTCCGGGATCCGCCTACACCTCAAAGGCCATAGATGCTTCCAATGAAATCTATTACGACGGCCGACATGCCCCACACACATCTGCACAAACCATACACATACTCAATCACATCGAAGGAACTGATCACTGTCGTACATGTGCCATTTCAACCATGGCTAACCCATCTATCTTCTTTTAATCATCTGTAATTGCCTCAGAAGCAACAGTAACCCCATTCAACTTATAACAAACTCAATCCTCACTCATCCCGAGTGGCCTTGATTCACGAGACCATGCAGTCTAAGTCTCACAACCCGTCTCATACCCCTCTGAAAATTCTTCCTACACCCCGGAGTTTACTTCTCTCACTCTCCCAATACTATCCTGCATTCTGAAACACATCATAGAACACCCTAACCATCTTCCCTTTCTCGGAAATCATACTACAAAAGCTCGACTCTTAATCATACTGCTGCCTGATACCCTTAAACGCCGTATTATTAACCTTTGAACTCACTAGGACCGCTATTGAGAGTCACCCACTCTAACTGGCCCCGAATATATTCAACTCCAAGGCTCTTCTAGCACATAAACACCCTTTTCAATGAAGCACGTGACTGAGTCACTACCCTACAACTCGCCCATGCCTTAAGCATAAATTCTGAATATCCCAAAACCTAACCCTGGTCCAATAGGGCCAACCTTTGCACACATTCGTCAAATCCCATGCACAATCACCATATTACTCCTTTCCCTTAGCTGCAATAACTGGTCATTACGCCGACAATCCGCCACCCCATGAGAACACAATCATACAACCCAACTGTAGGTGGTGGGACTCCCCCGTTTAGCCCGAAGCTACTCCTTGCACCACTCTAGACCCTGCTAAGATCCTTTCTCCTTTGTTAACATAATATTGGTCAACCAATCCGTCCAATTCTCCCGAATTCTCTTGTTAGCATCCCCTAAATACTCAAATGCTCTAGCACCATTCACACATTCTGCCTCCTACCGAGCAGCCACTAGAATCCCTCACAGAAACTTGCCAACCACACAACCGCTAACCTATTCACAGGAAATAACCCATCTGTGGAAATCAACAACTCACACCTTCCAACGACACCGTAATGCACACTCTCTACCACATCAATACCCCATCCTAAGCCGGTTCTCATTCACCAACTTTACCCGTCCGTCCACTCCTCATAGACATCTACTAAATGCGCTACCATATCTTCTAATTCACCACTATGCTGCCGCTCTCCCACTTTGGTTAACCTTATTCCTTAAGCACTACCTGATTTTCTTTCCTTACGCCTGGCCTTTTTAGAAATTTATTCCCTGCCTGACATTTCCTCACATGTCTTCCTTCATCGTATGCTGCCCAATCATTGCCTCAATTCAATATCATCCCCTGTAGCACTTAAACCAGCAGATTCTCACAACTTCAAAATGATCATCTCCTTCGATTCGCCTTCATTAGAAATGCTTAGTCCATATTGAACCACATCACACACGACCTCTGACAGTCGCTTCTTCAATGCTTCTTCACAGTACTCTGACCCCATTCCACCGAAGAAGCCATGGCACCGACAAACTTAACATATTCCATTCGATCAAGAACATATTACAACACAAGTGATTATTCCACGTCACTTGAATACACCAAGTCTTACTAACTTTATCAATCTGAACCGGACCATTCATAGTTCAAATGTCTTTCCTCTGCCGGAACTAAAATACTGAAATCTCGAAATCACGCCCTGAGAAGACCTCCTTTCAAACCATTCATCACCCCAACATATGGGCAAGCATTTTAGAATCATATCGACATCGCGTGATAACCAATCGTAAGCATCATCATAACCTGAGCATAATATCAAAGTTCTCAGAATCACTGCTACTGGCTAAAACAACATATTACTCTTCCGTAGAGCCACGACAATAGCCCCAATCAACTTCGCAGGAAGAAACATCTCGCACCACATCCATAGTATCATTAGAATTCCTTAAATCCTCAATTCGTAGCAAGCGCTTCGCGACGCGTAAGATTGGTTAGGAAGAAATATAGGCATAAGCCTTAAAGGAATCAAATCGCACGATAAGGGATCAAGAAGGGAAGTACTCCTAACAGCCATGTAGCCTCTCGAAGATAAGTACAGACGTCTCCGTACCGATCCGTAAGACTCTACTAGACTTGATCATGACTCGTGAGACCTAAGGGAACCTAGTGCTCTGATACCATGGTGTCACGACCCAAAATCCATAAGGTCGTGATGGCGCCGGACACCACAGTCAGGCAAGCCAATCATCAATTAGTTTAAAATAAATTCCTATCTCAATATTTTAAAATCATTACCTTTCACTTTAATACAAAATAACTAGATGAAATCCATTTAAGTAAAAACAACAAAACAGTAGTCTATTTTCCACTTTAATAAAATACAACCCAATTACATCCAAGAACCCGGTGTCACAAGTACATGAGCAATTTCTAAGACTTTTTACAAAATACTACAAGCTTGTCCGAAATACAAGTTGGACAAGGACTTTAGAATAAAATAAATATAATACATAGAGGAAGACTCTACCGGCTGCGGATCGCCTCCGGATGATGCAGCTCGCCTAAGTCTCCAAACCAGCCTCATCGCTATGAAAGTACCTGTGCAACAAAATGCACAACAAGTGTAGCATGAGTACGAAAACAACGTGTACTCAGTAAGTATCCCGCCTAACCTCAGAGAGGTAGTGACGAGAGGTTGACTTGACACTCACTAGGGTCCAACAATGTAATTTAACAATATATATGACAGCAGCAAAAGGCACACGAGGGTAATAAAATAAGTAAACTTTACAAGTAACTGCAATTCAATAAACACTGGAATTAAATACATAATTTCTACTTCATTATTCCCCCAAATATCTGTCAAGTCATTATCCATGAAATCATTTAACAATTTACGTCCTTAAGACAATTTAACAATTCAAGTCATAAGTGGTATATCATATGTATATATATGCATAGGAAATGCCAAGGTTCGTTCGACCCGAACCAATAATAAAAGTAAACGGTGCATTGCCGAGGGTCGAACGGCCCGAACCATAAGTGCATCTTTGCCATAAAATAATCATATTTATGCACTGCCGACGGTCGAACGGCCTGAACCATAAGTGCATCTTTGCCATAAAATAATCATATCTATGCACTGCCGAGGGTCGAACGGCCCGAACCATAAGTGCATCTTTGCCATAAAATAATCATATCTATGCACTGCCGAGGGTCGAACGGCCCGAACCATAAGTGCATATTTTAATCCACCGTGGCGTACAGCCCGCTCCCATGAGAGTGGGGGAAATAACACTCCGATCGCGGGATGTAATTTGCGAAGCAGTCACATGCACATACAACATTTTCTTAAATTACTTTCAATAAACAATTCCTTTAATTTACCAATTTCTGTGATCTCAGGGAAAACCAAAGTTTCATAAATCATAAATTCATAAAGCAAATAATTCATTTCTATAAGAACGCAAGGCATGATGTGGGTCCTAGACTACCCGGACATGGCATAACAGTAGCTACGCACGGACTCCCGTCACCCCGTACGTACGTAGCTCCCGAAAACAGTAGATATATTCATTTAGTTCACCTATGGGGACAATTCCCCCTCACAAAGTTAGAAAGGAGACTTACCTCGTGTCGAACTTACTTTCCGGGCCAAGAATGCGCCTGAAACTCCAAACTCGTCTTCCAAGGACTCGAAACTTGCCACAAGTTACTTAATTTTATCAATAAATGCTAAATGAATCAATTCTAATGCATGGAAGTGAGTTTTATAAAGTCCTTCCCCAAAAGTCAAAAATCGAACCCGGGCCCGCTCGGTCCAAACCCGAAATTCGGACCAAAACCCGATAACCCATTCGCCCCGAGCCCGGATATGTAAATGGTTTTGGAATCCGACCTCAATTTGTGGTCTAAATCCCCAAATTTCAATATTCTTAGGTTTTACCAAAAATTCCCAATTCCACCATGAAAACCCTAGATTCTAGGATGAAATCTTGTAAAAAGAAGTTAAGGAGTGAAAAAAATTAGTTAGAAATCACTTACAATTGTTTTGGACAAGAAAGAGTGTTTGGAAAATCGTCTCTTATGTTTTTGGGGTCTTGAAAAATGAAAAATAACTGAAAATCCCTCTTATTTATACTCCTCTCAGGCCCCCCACCGCGGTCTGCAAAAAAAGGACCGCGGCCGCGCTAGCCAAAGTCAAGGAAAACTGAAGAAAATCAAGAAAAATGACTGCAGTGACATGCTTTAGTATTTTAGCCATAACTTGCTCTGCAGATATCCAAATTACAATTGCTCTACCTTCCTATAAACTAGACACGAAGGGTTACAACTTTCGTTTTTGAATCATCTCCAAATTCCTTGTAGATAAAAAGATATAAGCCTCTGAAGTAGGTCCAGTGGCCCAGCTCCTCCACCGCGGACCGCGAAAACACGACTGCGGCCTCGAAGCCCCCCACCGCGGCCAGCACAAAAAGGTCCGCGGACCGCGGTGGTGGGTTCAGGGATTTGACCCCTCTAACTTTCTAAGCTATATTTTAGCCTAAAGACATCCCGGGACCTACCCGGAACTCACTCGAGCCCTCGGAAATTCAAACCGAACATTCCAACAAGTCCCAAATCATTCCACGGACTTTCTCGAGCCTTCGGAACACCCAAAACAACGCAAAAACACAAAATCACACCTCAAAACCCCTAGAATCAAACTTAAGAATTTTAAGTTCTTGAAATCGTTAACAATGCGTTGAACCGACCTATACTACTCGGAATGACACCAAATTTTACAAGCAAGTCATATTCGACATTACGGACCTGCACAAACTTCCGGAATCGCATTCGGACCCCGATATCAAAATTTCCACTACCGGTCGGATTCTTCAAAAACCTTCAAATTTCTATCTTTATCCAAATGACTTGAAAATGATATCCGGACATCCGAATTCACTACCGATCACGCTCCCAACTCTAAAATCACCATACGAAGCTATTCCCAGCCTCGGGATCCCAAACAGACATCAATATCACTGAAATGCGCTTCAAGCCAAACTTAGGAAATTCCTTCAAAAATGCTGACTTCCACAATATACGCTGAAACGCTCCCGGGTTATCCAAAACCCGATACGGACATACGCTCAAGTTCGAATTTATCATACGAACCTACTGGAACCTTTAGATCCTGATTTCGAGGTCGTTTACTCCAAATTCCACTCTTAGCCGATTCTTCCAACTTAAGGTTTCTGAGATGAGAATTCTCTTTCCAAATCTACCCGAACTTCCCGAATTTAAACTCCGACCATGTGTACGAGTCATAATACCTGAAATGAAGCTTCTCATGACCTCAAACTACTGAACGACGCGCTAGAGCTCAAAACGATCGGTCGGGTCGTTACAGTTATCACTTAGGCAAACTTGTAGTGTTATCAGAAATTCTAAGTCTAAAAACTGTGATCTCTTAACTGCTTGAAATTTGCCCAGATTTAGAGTTTTGACTAAAATCAGTAGGCAATCTGATAGGTATTGCTGCTCGTTTTAATAAAGCTGTTATTTTATATTTTGTTTATGCTCATCAAGATATCCTGCCTATAGGATCCTAAATCATTAAATTTGCAGTTTGAATTGCGTGCATTTGGTGTTTACTTGTGGAGGTTAACATGAGCCCCTTTAGTTTCTCCTTATGTGATAGTCCTATACGAACTTTTGTTTGTCGCTTAGCTTTCTCATTTTAAAGCAACATAGGACAGTCTAGAACCACCTTAAATAGAGGTCCTAAACACCTCCAGGACCATAGGTAGGGGACTGGTAGAGCACGCATAAGGTACGAGTTAGAAGCTACTAGAACGCTTAGGTAATAACTGAAAGATAGTAATTGGGTAGTAAAGGAGATGATGACCTGTGCGCTAATATTATGTGGAACACCCCAACTTGTGGAAAGTTACTAAGTATTGCATGGAAATGATCCTATAGGCTAAGAAACTTAGGACTCCTTTTAATTCCTGCTGTAAAATAATAGTTGTCTAAATTACTTTGTTTTCCTTTAAATACTAATTTGCTTAATTAAGTTCGGTCGGGACCCACTGTTGTGGACGTCGAGGGGTTCCTAACACCTTCCCCTCAAGGTAATTTATAGCCCTTACCCGATCTATGGTATAGCAAAATAATTTTAAGAGTTATTTGCTCTAGGTGTCCTAACGCACCATAATCCGTTAGGTGACGACTCTTCAAGTCTCATATTCCCATCAAAAAAGGAAGGGAGTTGTCTCACTAATGTCGAAACCCGATTCTGCGAGGAAAAAGGGGGCGACAACATGGCGACTCTGCTGTGGATAACCCTTAGGCTCTTACCATAACAAACTTGTATTTTGTGAATTACTCTTTAAGCATGCTTCAATTCTGTTAATACGTGCGCACCCTTTCCCTTTCCCCTTTATGTGAATTTAATTGCCTATTTTTAAAGCATTTATGATTTCCTTCACTACAGAAACTGACTCGTCTCCTTGTGTTCTTTATTAAATGCCTTTCAATATTTAAATACCGCATTTATCATTTTTCAACGTGCAAATACGTGACAACGTGCTATTTACTTTTGCATAAATCATGGTCAACATCATATTCTACTCGTGCGTAATCAATCCTATAGCAACGCTTGATGAGTGTTAGTGATCTTCCTATATATCACCTTTTTAATTCGGAAAGGCTTATTTGCGGTAAAACTAGTCGATCAGCGATGCAGTCGACGGTTCCGTGCCTTTCCCCCTTAAGTTGTCCGCTTGAGGGTACTGGTGTAGACCTCTATAGAAACCTTACTCTGATTAATTGTACATGCATCATGGTCAAACCTAGCCAGGGTTAGTATGTTGTCCACATAATAACCCTTTAAGAAAAGCCTTGTCCAAAAAGTCCACAGGGGTTTCCATAATCCCAACGGACGCAATCACGATCTGTGCATTAATTTGGAGAAATAGGAGACAATATGCTAATCACTGACGTATGAATAGACGAACCTATAGGGGAAATGGACTAACCTTGTTTGTTTTGTAGAAAAATGAGGCACAAAGTACCCAGGTTTGGTATGGTCCGTAGTATACCATCGTTGTTGCTAGATTGGTGGGAAGATCTTTCATCAAGTGACAAAAAGCATGTGAAGAAGGTCCTGGGAAATTTGCCTTCTTTATTGGACATCCAACCAAATAATATGTTGGCTGAGGCTGCCACAATGTTCTGGGATAGTGAAAGATCCGTGTTCCGCTTTGGAAACATAGAAATGACCCCTCTCTTGGAAGAAATAGGGGGATTCGCTTGGCTACCTTGGGAAAATCCTAGTTTATTGTTGCCAGAAAACCGTACCGTTAGGGGATTTGTGAAAATGATGGGTTTGAAAAAGAACGACGATTTGGAGTGCTTGAAGAAGTCCTACATACCCTTTGACTACCTCTATGAATGATATGGACATAGCAAGTCTTACCGTATCCTCCATGAAGAATTCTCTATCACTTCCTTGGGTCATATTCACCGCAGGGTTTTTGTGTTCGTCGTCTGCTTCTTGGGTATGATTGTGTTCCCAATGCATGGGGACATAATTCACACCAGACGGGATATGGTGGCCAAATCTTTTATGGAGGGAATTGAGGGGAAAACATATACCATTGTCCCTATGATACTAGCTGACATATACCGGGCCTTGGACCGCTGCCAGAAGGGGTTCAAACACTTTGAGTGTTGTAATCTGCTACTACATGTTTGGTTATTGTAGCATCTCCAGAGAGGTCGATTCCTTCAAGAGTTTCGACAAAGGCCGTGGAATGATCATATTGCTTTCCATCACACTAAGAAAATGGCCTATACCACGGATAAGTTTGCTCAACCAGAAAGTGTTACAGAATGGGTGCAGTTTTTCGACAATTTGACTGAGGATCAAGTCCAATGAATGTTCGAATGGTTCCCCACTGACGAGTTCATCATTAGATCTAGGGACGCTCTGCACTTGGTGCTGATCGGTTTAAGAGACATATACCCTTATGTTCCCATAAGGGTAATTAAACAGGCAGGCATGAAGCATATCATACCGCGGGTCTCTAAAATGAATCATTACTGGGAAGATTTTCAGGATGACGACATCCCCTACAAATGTGAATCTCACCATATTTGGCACTCAAAGATTATTGTAGAAAAGGACACCATCGAGCTAGATAGGTATCACGCAGGGCATGTACGCTTTTACCTATCATGGTTGGAAGACAGCATAGCAGGGGTAGTTGAGCCGAGAATCGGTCGAGGAAATAGGGTCATAGATGAAGCTGCTGAGGACCAAGCGAAATACAACAAACTGCGCAAAAGGATTCATGACTCCGAGGCCGAAAATCAGGCAATAAACAAGACAGATATGAAACTAATAAATGAGTAGAGGGAATTGGCTATCAAATCTAATGAAAGGCTGGAGTATCTGGAGCAGGGTTTGATGGAGTTGGAGGAGAAGACAAGGAAGAGAGTCGCCGACTACCAGAATGGTGAGGGAAGCGAAGGAGGGCATCTAGCAAGAGTATACCTGCTATTGAGCATGCGCGAACTGGGGAACCTGATCGATGGAGCCACGAAGATCAAGCCTGGGGAAGGTCCTTCTAGGACCAAGTAGAGTAGATTTATTTGCTTTATCAAATGTAATAAGGCCAAGTGCCATTAGTGACTTATCTTATCTTATCTTAGTGTCGTTTTACATTCATCTATTTTTACATTAACTGTGTCCGCCCCCTTCTTAGTCAATCAAATGAGGAAATTATTGGCACTTAAGTCCTCCAAATCAACTTGTCGTTAGTCCTAACTCGGGCACAACGAGGCTCCCAAATTGGGGCGCGAATTTACATTTCCGCAATATGTGTTTAAATACTGCAAATACTCTTTTCAGAACTCTAACTCACTTGGCTACCTTTTTGTTTTTCTTTCTTTTGATTATTCCCACCCCCCAAGGTTGGTTCACGCATACTGCATCATCAGCTTACCATAATAGATCTAGGGGCCCTCCGCCTTCTCTTCCTCCAAGTCAATCAACGGGAAAAGGAAAATAAAAGATGGATGATACAAACGGCATCAAAAAGGAGAACATCACACATGTTAAGAATGCAAAAGCTTCCGATGGTCGGGATACTCATGCCCCAAATGATGTGGTTTCGCGACTTGAGCAGAAAATACTTGAACTCCAGGGTGAGCTTGAGCAGGTCCGTAGCTTGGAAAATCTCTCCCTCACACTGAAATTCCCAGATATCAATCACCCAAATACCCTGAACCTAGTACCACCTCAGAACACACCCAACAAACGCACGCAGAATCCTCTCGCGCCTTACCAGTATACAAACCCGCCTCAAAATCAACCTTTCCCTCCTCAATACCAGCAAACCACCTATCCCACTCCTCAAAATACCCCACAAATTACCCCCGAACCCCAAAACTCAACTAATGATCATCATTATACCCAAACTCCTGGAATTCACCAAAACAACCCCATACACGTGGAAACCCTACCTTACTCCACTCAACCAATCTCCTATACACCAGAATCTTTTGAGAAAGACCTGCTCATCAAGAACATGGCCGAGGAGATCAAGAAGTTGACAAGGCGAGTTCAGGGTGTTGAAGGAGGTAAAGGGATAAAAGGTCTGAATTACGAGGATTTATGCATACAACAAGACATGGAAATGTCGGAGGGTTACAAACCTCCCAAGTTTGAAATGTTTGATGGAACAGGTGATCCCAAGGTTCATATGAGAACTTATTGTGACAAGCTCGTAAGGGCCGGAAAAGACGAAAGGATTCGCATGAAGGTGTTCATGAGGAGCCTTACTGGAGATGCCCTGTCCTGGTACATAAGCCAGAATCCCAAGAAGTGGGCCAATTATGTGAGCATGGCATCAAATTTAATGGACAGGTTCAGATTAAAATACAGAAAATGCACGGACATCTTCTATATCCAGAACCTAAAGAAGATGCCAACTGAGACTTTCCGCGAGTATGCTACTCGGTGGAGGTCAGAAGCATTGAAGGTCAGACCGGCGTTAGACGTGGAACAAATGAACAAGTTCTTTGTTAGGGCACATGATCCACAGTATTATGAAAGGCTAATTGTTATTGAGAATCATAAGTTCTCCAATATTATCAAACTCGAAGAAAGGATCGAGGAGGGTATTAAAAGCGGGATGGTGACGAATTTAGAGGCACTGCATGCCACGAACAAAGCATTGCAATCAGGTGGTATATCAAAGAAGAAAGAAGTAGGAACAGTAATGGTTGCCCAAGGTACGAAAACTCCATTTGTGTACTAGACACCTCCACCCACATACCAACCATCACCTCCCAGATATTCCCAACCTGCTACTGCCTACCATACCTATAAGTCCCAACCATCCTACTATACGTCACTTCCAACCCCACTTGCAGCCACACCTATTCCATTTAAGATGGAAGTAGCCACACCCTTCACAATGCCGGTGTCAATCACATCTCCCTTTAGTACCAATGTTATACCTTGGGATTATGTGGCCGAAGCTAGAAGAAAGGGAAAAGCAAAAATGGAAGACTCCAGTGCTGCAGAAGGAATGACCAGAACAGGAAGGGTTTATACACCCGAACATCTGCGAGAAACCAGTAAGCACGCTTCCAGAAAACCCCCCGCTATTGAGACTGGTCTAGATGATCTCTGGAAGAAGGTACATGCAAGGGAGTATTCCGCCGTTGATCACCTGAACAAGACTCCCGCCCAAATATCTATCCTGTCACTGCTGCAAAATTCTGAAGCACACAGGAATGCTCTCATGAAGGTGTTGAATGAAGCATATGTGCCCAACAACATCACTATCAGAGAAATGGCCAATATGGCGGGGCAGCTGCTAGAATGCTACAAAATCAATTTCCATGAGGACGAGCTGCCATCTGAAGGGTTGAACCATAACAGGGCACTGCATATCACAGTGCAATGGAAAGACAAGTTTATTGCCAGAGTTTTGATTGACGGGGGATCCAGCCTCAACATTTGCCTATTGACAACACTGAAGAGGTTCATCAAAGGCCTACATGAGATACGAGAGGGAACTATGAATGTGAAAGCATTTGACGGGTCTCAAAGGGATACCACCGAGAAACTAATCTCTACCTGTAGATGAGTCCTACCTGGTTTGATGTGGAATTTCATGTACTGGATATATCTGCCTCCTACAATCTGTTGTTAGGACGACCTTGGATACATGCCACTAGGGCCGTATCATCTACTTTACATCAAGTTGTGAAGTTCGAGTGGAACCATCAAGAAGTAATTATCCATGGAGATGAGAGCAACCCCATTTACACTAGTCAGACTATCTCGGTGGTTGAGAACAGGAGAAAGTTAGGTAGAGAAACCTACAATCGTATCGAGCATGTTAACGCGATTGAGAAGGATAATTGGTGGAGTAGCAAGATAGCAAGCATGCTAGCATGGAAAGGGTACGAGCCTGACAAGGGGCTTGGTATAAATATTCAGGGTATCTCCAAACCAATACAGCCATGGTACCACTTTTGGGCTGGGATATCAATACACCTGGCAAGAATATCGAAACTTGCCACCACCATGGCGTGGTCTATACTACCCTCTTGAGAAACCCGTGCCACACTTAAGTTAGACCTTCCATCAGGACGATATCATATGGGGATCGGAGGAAGAAGAAGCGTTGGCGGCATTGAGGAATCTATCCCTGGAAGATGATGATATGGACTATTGTGTGATCGTCGAGGAGGAGGATGAAGAAGGCCCTACTATCCAAGCTGTTGAGAGAGGAGCATTCCTCAAGAACTTGACCGTTAGACCATCAAGGGCCCGACGAGTCCCGGGGTAGCAAGGCTGAATAACATTGTTTATTTTTTTTTCCTTGCTAGAAAAAAAATTATTTTCCTTTTTGCATTTTTATTTTTAAATAATATTTCCATTGTTCCAAAAAATGTTATCTCTGTTATTGAAAATCATTTTTGTTTGATGCTTTAAATGACTCGATGTTTTATTATTACTACTTTTTCTCTCGTGTTTTTATCCCTACAACATTATTATTTCCTATCTTGATGAACCGACAACTATGGAATGTAATGAGACAACGCAACAAAAGGACAGTGATTTAGAAGAGGAAGATGTAATACCTGAGGAGATTGTTAGAGAGGTAGAGGATCTTGAGAACAAGCCCAAGTCCAACCAGGATGAAACTGAGATAGTCAACTTGGGAGATTCTAAAACCGTCAAAGAAACCCGCATCAGCATCCACTTGTCACCGTCAGAGAAAGAGGAATACACTCGATTCTTGAAAGAAAATGAGGATATCTTTGCATGGTCATACGACGATATGACCGGATAAAGCACATCCATTATGGCCCACAAGTTGCCCACAAACCCATTGTGTCCACCAGTAAAGCAGAAACTCAGGAAGTTCAAGCCAGATATGAGCTTGAAAATCAAGGAGGAAGTTACTAAGCAAATCAAATCCAAGGCCCTCAGGGTAGTTGAATATCCAACTTGATTAGCCAACATTGTGCCAGTTCCGAAGAAGGATGGTAAAGTTAGAGTCTGCGTTGATTATCGGGATCTCAACAAAGCCAGACAAAAGGATGATTTCCCACTGCCAAATATACCCATCTTGATCGACAATTGTGCCAAGCACGAATTTCAGTCTTTTGTGGATTGCTTCGCCGGTTACCATAACATCTGGATGGACGAGGAGGATGTCGAGAAAACAGCCTTCATTAAACCATGGGGGTGTACTAATACAAGATGATGCCATTCGGCCTAAAGAATGCTGGGGCCACCTACATGAGGTCCATGACCACCATCTTCCATGAATACACAAAGAGATACAAGTATATGTTGATGATGTCATCATTAAATCCAAGAAGTCCACAAATCACATAGCAGACTTGAGGAAATTATTTGACCGACTACGGAAGTATAACCGGAAACTAAACCTTGCAAAGTGTGCATTCGGAGTTCCTGCTGGAAAACTATTGGGATTCATCGTCAGTCGCCGGGGAATAGAGTTGGACCCATCAAAGGTCAAAGACATTCAAGAAATACCACCACCAAAAAGCAAGAAATATGTGATGAGTTTCCTGGGACGCCTCAACTACATTAGCCGCTTCATAGCACAGTCCACAGTGATATGTGAGTTGATTTTCATGATGCTTAAGAAGGACGCTGCAACTAGTTGGACCGAGGATTGTCAAAAGGCTTTTGACAAAATCAAGGAGTACTTGTCCACACCACCAGTCATAGTCCCGCCAGAGCCTGGTAGACCACTACTACTCTACCTTGCAGTGTTAGAGAGCTTTCAGTTGCGTTTTGGGGTAGCATGACGAAACAGGGAGAAAGGAACATGCCATCTATTATTTGAGTAAGAAGTTTACACCTTATGAAGCACGGTACTCTCTGCTGGAATGCACTTGCTGCGCATTAACCTGGAAAGCTCTGAAACTAAGACATTACTTCTATGCTTATACGATGTATCTCATATCGAGGATGGATCCCTTAAACTACATCTTTCAGAAGTCCATGCCCACTGGAAAGCTGGCAAAGTGGAAAATCTTGCTGAGTGAGTTCGACATCATCTATGTAACTCATAAAGCAGTCAAGAGACAAGCATTGGCAGACCATCTTGCTGAAAATCCCGTGGGAGGAGAATACGAACCCATGACAATGTATTTTCCTGATGAAGAGGTATCATTCGTAGGAGAAGACATTGCTAAAGCCTACGATGGTTGGAGAATGTTCTTCGACGGGGCGGCGAACTACAAAGGAGTCGGCATTGGAGCCGTCTTGGTATTAGAAAATGGTCAACATTATCCGGTATCTGCAAAACTTAGATTCCCCTGCACTAATATTATGGCAGAATATTAAGCTTGCATATTAGGGCTCAACATGGCTGTTGATATGAACATTCAGGAACTGCTAGTGATCGGCGATTCAAATCTACTTGTGCACCAGGTAAAAGGAGAATAGGCTACCAAGAATTCCAAGATATTGCCATATCTGCATCATGTGCAAGAAATGAAGAAGAGGTTCACAAAGATAGAGTTTCGGCATGTCCCAAGGATTCAGAACGAGTTTGCTGACGCATTGGCTACTTTGTCATCAATGATACATCATCCAGACAAGAACTTCATCGATCCCATTCCAGTAAGGATCCATAATCAGCTAGCATATTTCCACGACATCAAAGAATATTTAGCAAAAAGAGAATACCCGGAGCATGCAAACCATACTTAGAAACGCACGCTTCAGAGGTTGTCCAATCATTTATTCCAGAGTGGAGAAACCCTATATAGAAGAACTCCTGATCTGGGACCATTAAGTTGTGTCGATGCAAATGAGGGCTCTAAATTGCTCGAGGAGATACATGCCAGAACTTGTGGCCCACATATGAATGGATTTGTCTTGGCCAAGAAGATACTCAAGGCCGGTTACTTTTGGATGACCATAGAAACAGATTGCATACGGTATGTTCAGAAGTGCTACCAATGCTAAGTACATGCAAATATGATAAAAGTGCCGCCGAACGAGCTTAATGCAACAATCTCACCTTGGCCCTTTGCCGCTTGGGGAATGGATGTCATTGGCCCAATCGAGCCCACCACATCAAACGAACACCGGTTCATTTTGGTGGCTATCAAGTACTTCACTAAACGGGTTGAAGTTGCATCTTACAAAGTTGTGACCAAGAAGGTCGTTACGGATTTTGTTTGCGACCGAATTTTTTGTCGATTCAAGGTTGCAGAGTCCATCATCATTTATAATGCCACCAACCTCAATAGTGATATAATGAAAGCCACGCGTGAGACTTTCAAAATCAAGCACATGAATTCCACGGCGTACATTTCTCAAATGAACGGAGCCATGGAAGCTGCCAACAAAAACATCAAGAAGATACAGAGGAAAATGGTAGAGAATCACAAGCAATGGCACGAGAAACTACCATTCGCCATATTGGGATACCATACTGGAGTCCGCACATAAACCGGGGAAACTCCCTATTTGCTGGGTTATGGTACTGAAGCTTTCATTCCCGCCAAGGTGGAAATTCCTTCTTTGAGAAGCATACAAGAAGCCGAACTGTGCATCAAGCGACGCAGAATGGATAATGAGCCTCTTTGAGCAACTAGCCCTCATAGACGAAAAGAAGATGAACGGAGTGTGTCACGGTTAGCTTTATCAGAACAGATTGTCTAAAGCCTTCAACAAAAGAGTCAAGCCAAGACAATTCAAACCTGGCAGCTAGTGCTAAAAACGATTTTCCCGCATCAAGATGAAGCCAAAGGGAAATTCTCTCCCAACTGGCAAGGTCCTTACATGGTTCACAGAGTACTGACAGGAGGAGCGCTCATACTCGCAGAGATGGACGGGGAAATTAGGCCAAAGCCAATCAACTCAGATGCAGTCAAAAGATATTATGTGTAAATCATTTTATGTTCCTCTACATGAGGTAAATTGAACTACGCTCGACCTTATTCCCGTTTAAGAGGGGATACGTAGGCAGCTTTATGGTTTCGATCACAATTCAATAAAATTTCTATTTTCCCCACCATCAGAAACTTGGGCAGAATTTTGAGGAGTACCCTCAAAATACCAAAGCAATTTCAGCCAACTGCAGCATATGGAGTAGTCAGAAAGGTCGTCTAGATAATTGGGGCAGAATTTTAAGGAGGACCCTCAAAATTATACAGCAGAAAAAGTCGCGATGTCTTTGATCGTGTCACAGTCATTGGTTCATCTAACTAACTTCTAAGCTATATTTTACTATGTCTTTGAAAATTATACATGCATGCTTTTGAAAAGAAACTATGCTTTAGCAAATGCTACCCTGATAGTTTGAACAGGATCTTCAGATAGAGCGGAGCAAATCAAACGAGCAAAGGCACGGACCAACCTTCCCCCGCACAAAACTCACAATTTTTTTTGAGTGCATGACCATATCATCATGATAAACACAGTCGCAACAACACAATACCTAAGCATGAAACACATTGTCAGATAAGAATACTTCGCTCTTACTCTTCTATTTGCATGGGACTAAGCACTATCCCTAATCTTTGCATGAGGCTAAGCCCTGCCTCCCTATTTGCATAAGGCTAAGCATTGTCTTCTCATTGTATGGGACTAAGCCCTGTCCCGAATCTTGCATGAGGCTAAGCCCTGCATCCCATTTGCATAAGGCTAAGCATTGCCTTCATCGTTGCACAGGACTAAGCATTTTCCCGGATCTTGCATAAGGTTAAGCATTGCCTTCTCTTTGTATGGGACTAAGCCCTGTCCCGAATCTTGCATGAGGCTGAGCCTTACCTCCCATTTGCATAAGGCTAAGCATTTCCTTAACCTTGTATAAGGCTAAGCATTGCCTTCTCTTTGCATGTGACTAAGCCCTGTCCCGAACCTTGCATGAGACTAAGCTATGTCCCCACCCTGCATGAGGCTAAACCCTGCCTCCCATTTGCATTAGGCTGAGCACCGCCTTCAATTTGCATGGGACTAAGCCCTTTCCCGAACCTTGCATTAGACTAAGTTATGTCTCTACCCTGCATGAGGCTAAGACCTTCCTCCCATTTGCATAAGGCTGAGCACTGCCTTCACTTCGCATGGGACTAAACCCCGTCCCGAATCTTGCATGATACTATGCTCTGTCTCCACCCTACATGAGGCTAAGCCCTGCCTCCCATTTGGATAAGGTTGAGCACTGCCTTCACTTCGTATGGGACTAAGCCCTTTCCCGAACCTTTCATGAGACTAAGCTCTGTCTCCACCCTGCATGAGGCTAAGCCCTGCCTCCAATTTGCATAAGGCTGATCACTGCCTTCACTTTGCATGGGACTAATCATTGTCCCAAATCTCGCACGAGACTAAGCACTGCCTCTCTACTCAAAGAAAACTTAACCACAATGTCGAAATCCACAAATCCAAAGTGTGTGTGCAAACCCACAAATCAATACTTGTTATTCTCTACTCAAAATATATTTACAAAGCTCAAAATATATCCCCAATATTATGTTCTTGCCAAAAAGCCCTAGATGTATCCCTTCTTTTAAAATGGATGCTAGGTCGAGTATATAAAAGTTGAAGTTGGAAAATGCGATTTTACACCTTTGTCCAAATCTGATGCCCGACTACCTCACCTGCGGAAGATTCATCGCAGGTGCGATTCCGCAGGGGAGGAAGATTTCTCGCAAGTGCGGGTTTTGAGTTGCGTCACTTTTCTGCAGGGGCAGATGTCTGTTCGCACCTTCGGTTCCGCAGGTGCGTGAATTCCATCGCAGGTGCGAGATTAAGCTGGTTTGAATTCCATCGCAATTGCGGAAAATTTGGTCGCACCTGCGGTTCTGCAGGTGCGTAAAAAGCACCGCAGGTGCGAGTCTTGTGTGCCTGAGCCAGCTTCGCAGGGGCGACAATGCCTCGCAGGCGCGAGGTCGCGCTTGCGTCCTAGAATCCGCAGGTGCGGAATCACTGAAGCCTTTATGCACATTTTCACTGCTTTTTGTCCAACTTTCAGTCCAATTCAACACCAACCTTCATAGAATCATTTCCCTGAAAATTGAGCAATTATACACTAACAACGACCTCAAATTATCATTTAACAATACAAAATCTAATAAGAAAAGGATAAAATGAGTGGTAAAATCACCACTCATCAGTAATTGATGGCCACTAAAATGAACTTGTGCCCGTTCGAAGCAGTGGGTTCGATTTGACCAATGATATCCATTCCACAACACCTGTATCATGTCTGCATGTATCTAGCATTGGTGGTATTTCTGGACATACCGGATGGAATCTATTTCCATAGTCATCAAAAAGTATTCGGCCCTAAGTATTTTCTTTGTTAGGACAAAGCCGTTCGTGGGCCGCAGGTTCCGGCATATATTTCCTTGAGTAATTTGGAAGCCTCTTTGGCGTCAACACACCTAAACAGTCCTAGATCGGAAGTTCATCTATATAGAATTCCTCCGCTTTGGAAGAAGTTATTGGACAGCCTCCGCAGTGTGCGTTTCTGAGTATGGTTTTCCTGCTCTGGGTATTCTCCTTTTGCCGAATATTCCTTGATGTCGTGGAACCACAGATTTCCATCTGTCTCTTCTTCGACATGAGCACAATATGCCGTCTGATTATGGATTCTCACCGGAATGGGATCGATGAAATTCTTGTCTGGATATTGTATCATTTAGGACAGGGTGGCCAATGCGTCTGCAAATTCATTCTAAATTCTGGGGACATGCCAAAATTCTATCTTTGTGAACCTCTTCTTCATCTCTTGTACATGATGTAGATACAGTAGTATCTTGGTGTTTTTTACAGCCCACTCTCCTTGTACCTGATGTACCAGCAAGTCTGAATCACCAATTACCAGCAGTCCCTGAACATTCATGTCGACAGCAAAATTGAGCCCTTATATGCAAGGTTCATATTCCACCATATTGTTGGTGGATGGAAATTTGAACTTTGTGGACACCGGATAGTGCTGACCGGTTTTCAGTACCAAGACGGTTCCAATACTTGAAATTCATAGCTCCATCGAAAAACATTCTCCAACCGTCATAGGCTTCAGCAATGTCTTCCACTATGAATGATACTTCTTCGTTAGGGAAATACGTTTTTAGTGGTTCATATTCTCCTCCTATAGGATTTTCAGCAAGATGATCTACCAATTCTTGTCCTTTGACTTCCTTCCGAGTTAAATAGATTATATCGAACTTACTCATCAATATTTTCCACTTGGCCAGCTTCTCGGTAGGCATAGGCTTCTAAAAGATGTACTTAAGAGGATCCATCCTCGTTATATGGTATATTGCATAGGAACAAAAGTAGTGCCTCAATTTCTGAGCTATCCAAGTCAGAGCATAGCAAGTGCTTTCCAGCAGAGAGTATCGTCCTTTATAAGGTGTGAACTTCTTACTCAAGTAATATATGGCTTGCTCCTTTCTTCCCGTCTTGTCATGTTGTCACAAAAACAACTGAAAGCCCCATCTAACATTGCAAGGTCGAGTAGTAGTGGTATACTAGGTTCTGGCGAGACTAAGACTGGTGGCGTGGATTGGCTTCCTTGATTTCTTCAAAAGCCTTTTGACAATCCTCGATCCAACTGGTTGCGGCATCCTTCTTAAGCATTTTGAAAACCGGTTCACATATCACTGTGGACTGTGCTATGAAGCGGCTGATGTAATTGAGGCGTCCTAAGAAACTCATCACATCCTTCTTGTTCTTTGGTGATGGTAATTCTTGGATATCTTTAACCTTTGACGGGTCCAACTCTATTCCTCGGCAGCTGACGATGAATCTCAACAATTTTCCGGCAGGAACCATGAATGCTCATTTTGCAGGATTTAGCTTTAGATTGTACTTCCGCAGCCGGTCAAAAAACTTTTTCAAGTCTGCTATGTGATTTGTGGCTCTCTTGGATTTGATGATGACGTCGTCAACATATACCTCTATTTCCTTATGTATCATATCATGGAAGATGGTCGTCACAGCCCACATGTAGGTGGCCCTAATATTCTTTAGACTGAACGACATCATTTTGTAGCAATACGCTCCTCACGGCGTAATGAGAGCTATTTTATCTGCCTCCTCTTTGTCCATCCAAATCTGATGATAACCCGAGAATCAATCTACAAAGGATTGGAGTTCATGCTTGGTGAATTGTCGATCAGAATGTGTATATTTGGTAGTGGAAAATCATCTTTGGGACTTGATCTGTTTAAATCCCGATAATCAATACACACCCTAACTTTCCCATCATTCTTTGGAACCGATACAATATTGGCTCTAACGAGGTTGTGTACTCAACTACCCTGAGGACTTTGGTTTTGATCTGCTTAGTGACTTCCTCCTTGATTTTTAGGCTCGTGTCCGATTTGAACTTTTTGAGTTTCTGCTTCATTGGCAGACACATTGGATTGGTAGGTAGCTGGTGAGATACTATGGATGTTCTCAATCTTGTCATATCGTCGTATGACCATGCAAAAATAACCTCATATTCTTTCAGGAAATGAGTGTATTCTTCCTTCTCTGGCGGTGACAAGTGGATGCTTATGCGAGTTTCTTTGGTGATTTCAGAATCTCCCAAATTGACTATCTCAGTTTCGTCCAGGTTGAACTTGGGCTTGTTCTTAAAATTCTCAACTTCTCTAATAATTTCCTCAGGTATCACATCTTCTTCTTCCATCTCTTCCAAGTCACTGTCCTTATGTTGCGTTGTCTTATTACATGTCACAGTCGTTGGTTCATCAAGATAAGAAATAGTAATGATGTACGGAGAGAGATATGAAAGATAGTAATAATAAAACATCAAGACATTGGTAAATATTAAATGTCAAACAAAGCGATTTTCAATAACTCAGACAATGTTTTTGAAATAAAATACTGAAAAATATTTTTAAAACGACATGCTCGAGAAGAATTATTTTTAAAAATAAATGATGCTAGCAGCCATGCTACCCCAGAACTCGTCGGGCTCTAGATGGTGTAGCGGTCCAGTTTTTGAGGAATGCCTTTCCATTGTCTGAATGGTAAGGCCTTCTTCCTCCTCCTCCTCCACAACTATCACACTGCAATCCATATCTTCATCTTCTAAGAAAAAATTCCTTAGCCCAGCCAAAGCTTCTTTTTCTTCGGATCCCCATATTGTATCTGCCTGATGAAAGGTCTGACTCAAATGCAGTACTGGGTTCTCAAGAGGATAATAGGGACCACGCCATGGTGGCGACCAATTTTGATACTCGTGCCAGGTGTACTGATTGATATCCAAGTCCAAAGGTTATACCATGATGTTTCGGTTGTATTGGTTTGGCGATACCCTAGAGATTCTTACCGAGCCCCTTACCAGGTTCATACCATGCCCATGCCAGTATGCTCTCTATTTTGCTACTTCACCATTTATCCTTCTCGATCGCGTTAACACGCTCAATGCGATGGTAAGTTTCTCCACCCAACTTCCTTTTATTCTCTACAACCGGAATAGTCTTATTGGTGTAAACGAGATTGCTCCTATCTCCGTGGATGATTACCTCTTGATGATTCCATTTAAATTTCACAGCTTGGTGCAAAGTTGATGCAACAGCCCCAGTGGCATGTATACAAGGTCGTCCCAAGAACAGATTGTAGGAGGCGGATATGTCTAGCACCTTAAATTCGACATCGAATCAAGTAGGACCCATCTGTAAACATAAATTGGTTCCCCCAATCGTAGCTCTTTGCGATCCATTGAATGCATTCACATTCATAGTACCTGCTCGTATTTCATTGAAGCCCTTGCCCAAACTTTTCAGAGTTGTTAGTAGACAGATGTTGAGGTTGGACCCTCCGTCTATCAAAACCCTGGCAATGAACTTATCCTCGCATTGCAGTGTGATGTGTAGTGCCCTGTTATGGCTCAACCCTTTAGGTGGCAACTCGTCTTCGTGATAGGTGATCTTATGGCTCTCCAGCACTTGCCCCATAATGTTGGCCATTTCTCCGCTAGTAATATTGTTGGCTACGTAAGGATCGTTAATATATGATTTTTGTATGATTTCATAGCCAATTCACGTGTAATTCCCAAAATTCTCGAAAACCCTAGGTTACTACCCAAATTCCTTGATTTTTCACTAATTAGTTAGTTAATTTAACAAGTAATTCAAGCATTAAACTAACACTAGGGTAGAATTTACCTACCTCTTCAGTAGTTAGGCCGTGGGGCAGTTTTCCCAAGCTCTCAAGCCCTCTAATGGTAGTAGAAATGGAGAAAAATGAACATTTCCCGTGTTTTAAAAGAACACACTGCCTACAATGGTTCTCCACCTGCGGCTCAAGGACCGCACCTGCGGTCTCGCACCTACGAGAAGAGTCTCGCACCTGTGGAAGTTGAAAAGAGGGCCTAAGCTCGCACCTGCGGTCAGGAGTCCGCACCAGCAGCTCCGCTCTTGCGGGAAAAGGCTCGCACCTGCGAGAAATGGGCAGCCCACCTTGGGGTCGCACCTGCGAGGTTGGGACCGCGGGAGCGGCCTCGCACCTGCGACTGGGCAACCGCACCTGCGGTCACACCAGATCAGGTGCACCAGCAACTGCTTCAGCTGGTTTTGGCCTCGTTTGGTGCCCGAGAGGCACCTAGGCCCACCCGAGCCCTCGTCCAATTATACCAACAAGTCCCAAATCATAATACGGACTCACTCGAGCCTTCGGAACACTCAAAACAACGCTAAAACTCAAAATCACCCTCAAAACCCCTAAAGATCAAACATAAGAACTTCAAGTTGTTGAATTCGGTATCAATGCGTCGAACTGACCTATACTACTCGGAATGACACCAAATTTTGCGAGCAAGTCATAAATGACATAACGGAACTATTCCCGATTTTGAATTCCATTTGTACCTCGAAAAAACAAAAACACGTTCCAAACCAAATTTCAAACTTAAGAAAACTCTTATTTCGATCTTGGGTGCCGAAACGCACCAGGGTCATCCAAAAGCCATTCCGAACATACGCCCAAGTCCGAAATCATCATACAAAGCTACCGGAACCGTCGGAACTCGATTCCGAGGTCGTTTACTAAAAATATTGACCAAAGTCAAACTTGGCCAAAAAGGCCAACCTTAAGGAACTAAGTGTTCCTATACCACTCTAAACACTTCTGAATCCCGAACCACCCGTCCTCGCAACTCATAAATCACAATAAGATGCTATGGGATGTTTCATTTAGGAAAATAGGGCCCGATAACGCAAAACAACCGGTCGGGTTGTTATATTCTCCACCTCTTAAACAAACGTTCGTCCTCGAACGGGTCTAGAACCATACCTGAAGTGCTGAATAAGTGCGGATATCTGCTCTGCATGTCCTCCTCGGACTCCCAGGTCGCCTCCTCGACTGGTTGGCCCCTCCACTGGACTTTTACGATAGAAACTCTCTTGGATCTCAACTGGCGATCCTGTCTATCAATAATAGCAACTGGCTCCTCCTCATAGCCCAATGTCTCATCCAACTGAATAGTGCTGAAATCAACAACATGAGAGAAGTCCGTGTGGTACCTCCGGAGCATGGATACATGAAAGACCGGATGAACTCCTGATATACTGGGAGGCAAGGCTAGCTCATAAGCAACCTCCCCAACTCGCCTTAACAACTCGAAGGGACCGATAAACCTCGGGCTCAACTTGCCCTTCTTCCCGAACCTCATAATACCCTTCATCGGCGAGACTTTCAAAAGTACCTTGTCTCCCTCCATAAATGATACGTCGCGCGCCTTCTGATCCGAGTAACTCTTCTGTCTGGACTGTGCTGTGCGGAGCCTTTTAGGATCAACTTTACCTTCTCTAAGGCATCCTTCACCAGGTCAGTTCCATATAACTTAGCCTCGCCAGGCTCAAACCACCCGATAGGAGACTGACATCGCCGACCATACAAAGCCTCAAATGGAGCCATCCCGATACTTGACTGATAACTATTATTGTAAGCAAACTCGGCCAAAGGCAAGAACTGGCCCCATTGACCTCCAAAGTCAGTCACACATGCCCTGAGCATGTCATCCAATATCTGAACTGTACGATCTGACTGACCATTAGTCTGAGGGTGAAATGTTGTGCTGAGATCTATCTGGGTACCCATCTCACTATGAAATGCTCTCCAGAAGTGCGAGGTGAATTGAGGACCTCGATCTAATATAATGGACACCGTCACACCGTGCAACCAGACTATCTCCCAAATGTAGATCTAGGCCAACCTCTAAGAGGTATATGTAGTAGACACTGGAATGAAATGCGCCGATTCGGTCAATCTATCAACAATGACCCAAACCGCGTCAACCTTCCGCAAAGTCCGAGGCAACCCGACCACGAAGTCCATAGTGATGCGCTCCCATTTCCACTCAGGAATGGGCATCTGCTGAAGTAGGCCTCCCTGGCCTCCGATGCTCATACTTAACCTGCTGGCAATTAAGACACCTATTCACATACTCCACAATGTCCCTCTTCATCCGCCTCCACCAGAAATGCTGCTACAAATCACGATACATCTTCTTAGCACTAGGATGAATAGAATACAGAGAAATGTGTGCCTCCTCTAGAATCCTCCCTCTAAGGCCATCGACATTAGGAACAAATAAACGGCCCTGAAGTCTCAGAACACCATCCTCGCAAATAGTAACCTCCTTGGCACCACCCTGAATTACTGTCTCCCTAAGCTATGCTAAGCACGGATCATCAAACTGTCGAGCCTTAATCTCTCCCAATAAAGAAGAATGAGCAACCACATATGCTAAAACTCGACGAGGCTTTAAAAGGTATAATCTCACCAGGCGATTAGCCAAGGACTGAATGTCCAAGGCTAGAGGTCTCTCCTCCGCTGCAATGTAAGCCAACCTATCCATACTCTCTGCCTTCCCGCTTAAGGCATCTGCTACCACATTTGCCTTGCCCGGATGATAAAGAATGGTGATATCATAATCCTTTAACAACTCAAGCCATTTGCTTTGCCTCGAATTAATATCCCTCTGCTTGAATAAGTGCTGCAATATGTGATGGTCTGTATAAACCTCACAGGACACTCCATACAAGTAATGCCTCCAAACCTTAAGAGCATGAACAATTGCCGCCAACTCCAAATCGTGCACAGGGTAATTCTTCTCATGAACCTTCAACTGACGCAAAGCATATGAAATAACTATCTTTTCCTACATCAACACACACCCCAAGCCAGTGCGTGAAGCGTCGCAATACACTGTATACATCCCAGAACCGGAAGGCAATACTAGAATTGGTGCTGAAGTCAATGCTGCCTTGAGCTTCTGAAAGCTCGCCTCACACTCGCCAGACAATTGGAACGGGGCATTCTTCTGATTCAATCTAGTCAATGGAGCTGCAATAGAAGAAAACCCCTCCACAAATCGGCGGTAATAGCCGGCTAGACCCAAGAAACTCTGATCCCTGTAGCTGAAGTAGGACGCGACCAAATCTGGACTGCCTCAATCTTCTGAGGATCAAACTTGATACCCTCTTCGGATACCACATGCCCCAAGAATGCCACGGAATCAAACTAGAACTCACACATGGAGAACTTAGCATATAGCTTCTATTCCCGCAAGGTTTGGAGCACAACTCTCAAATGCTGCTCGTGCTCACCCAGGCTACGTGAGTAAATCAAGATGTCATCACTGAAGACAATGACAAAGGAATCAATATACGGCATGAACACCCTATTCATCAGGTCCATGAAGGCTGCTGGGGCATTAGTCAAGATAGATGACATCACCAGGAACTCATAATGGCCATATCTCGTACGAAAAGCAGTCTTCAGAACATCTGAGGCCCGAATCTTCAACTGATGATATCCCGATCTCAAATTAATCTTAGAAAACACCCTATCACCCTGCAACTGGTCAAAAAAATCATCAATGCACGACAAAGGATACTTGTTCTTAATGGTGACCTTGTTCAATTGGCGGTAATCAATACACATCCCCATAGACCCATCCTCTTTCTGCAAAAATAGGACTGGAGCACCCCACAACGATACACTCAGTCTGATGAACCCCTTAGCCAACAACTCCTCAAGCTGCTCCTTCAACTCTTTCGGAGCCATACGGTACATGGTGTCACGCCCCAAAATCGAGGGATGAGACAGGCGCCTAACCGGATGAACCCAGTCAAGCAGACCTGGATTGCCTCTCCTACTCAGCGTATTGCCCCGCGTTTATAATATGCATTATTTCTTGTGAGTTAGCCGATTTTAGTTTCAAAGTTTATTTCACAACATATCTCCACTGGTTTCCTCTTTTAACATTTCAGCGATTGATATTCAAACATACAAAATACATACATAACTTTCCAACATGATCCACAATTTCGAGTACGTGCCGTTACTACCCAAAAATACATACCTACACCCACATCATGTCTACGGAGCCTCTACGAATACTAGGGATTTTACATAACCTGACGGTAATAAGGCCCCGGGTATACCTTTACAACATAAACAAAAGAAGGTGGTATGATCCACACAAGGCCCCGAGGAGAAGAGGGTATCACCACAACTGCTGCAGAGATGAAGAGGAGGTACCACTAACGGCGGGCTGAGCTACCTGCTATGGAACCACCTACATCCATATAAAAGATGTAGCACCCCCAGCAAAAGGGACGTTAGTACTGTGGAATATTACTAGTATGTATGAACAAAATTTATCCCAAGTACAATCAACCAATATTACAGATATGAAATAAACGTATTCAACTTAGAATTGGAAGTCTTGCATACAATTCGGACTCTCTTAAGCATTTTGCCGAACCCTATATGACCCCATTAGATTACCAACCCCGCCTTTGTGAAATTTACCCCAACCCACTCCTTCTTACCAAATTAACACCGTTATTAAACATGCATGCAAGGTCTTAGTTAATATTTTCAAGAAACAATCCATGCAAATCCTCCCTTTATTTAAAATCTGAAAATTAGTGGGAAAAGAGTTGGGAACCCTTACCTGCTAGAATGAGGAAGAAGAAGATTACTCGAACTATCAGACCTGAGGGACTTTGAAAATCAACTTGATGGAACAACCACTTTCTCTTTCAAGAACTCCCCTTTCCTTCTCTCTATTTTGTTCAGAAAACTTATAAAAATGAAGGGGTGGGGTGTTTTAATGATCTGGAGGTCGGGTTTTAAAATTAGAAAAATTAGGAGCCCGACACCGGAATGCGGTAAGGAATGCGTTCGCATTCCTGACATGCGGTCCGCAGAGACGACCATAGAATGGCCCTCCAGGTGGGCCAAAATTAAAACACATTGTGCAGGTAGGCGACCACTATGCGGTCCGAATACACGTTATGCGATTGCATAGTGCGTCGCATAACCTCCCTCACAGAAATCAAAAGGGCAAGAATGCGACAACTATGCGGTCCGCATACCCGTTATGTGATAGCATAGTGCGTCGCATAACCTCCCTCACAGAAATCAAAAGGGCAAGAATGCGACAACTATGCGGTCCGCATAACCGAAATGCGATCGCATTATGGACCGCATAGTTGTCCTCCAATTGGGTAGTGGCCTGCCCAGGTATGCGACCATTATGCGG